>JAIUCV010001414.1:0-100403 GCA_026724425.1 Erythrophleum ivorense
TAGCAATCATAGAAGGAGAAATTACCTTATTTTTCCTTATTTTCTCACTTGAATCTTCCCTTCTTTGGCCTCCTCTCTTCAAATCCGAATTTTTCCCTTATTTCTCCCTTAAATCATATCCATATACTTCAATATAATTATAGGAAATAAAGGAAATGGAGGAGAAGAAGTTTGCAAAGGAAAGAGCATGAAAAACTACTAAAAATCCATACCTTTAGCCTTTGATTTCTCCTCCTCTTGCTCTTCCTCTTGTGTGCCACTCTCCTAGGGTTTTTTCTCTGGTTTGGGGGCAGAAACATATGAAGCTAAATGAGTGGAAGAGTGGGGCGCCCCTATATATATAGGTGGGAGGAAGAAAGACTTTTTCAAAAAATTTTCGTTTTACCCTTCGTTCTTAGCATTTTTGTTTCTAATTCATTTTAGCTCCTTCTCTAAGAATCTTCTTTTCCATCATAAAATTTAAGTTTCTATTTAGTAAAACGCCTTTGGAATCACTCAAATCATAGCTAAAACTTTCATGAATAAATCTATCAAAGTTCAAGTACACCGATATTAGAAAACGTCCACCAGAGGGGTTTTAACTGTCCTATGGCTTCCCATGATTTTCAGGGCCTCTGAGAGCTCAAAGAACTCAAAATTTTCATTTAAAAAGCCCTCCTACGTGAAATTCCAAAATTTGTTCAAAATTACAAAAATGCCATTATGTTTCATAAATCTTTTGTTAAATTTTGTTTCTTCATTCTAGCTCCGTTTTTCTTTCTGTCTGAGCTAGGATTCTCATTTTTAGGAGTCTAGAATGTCACTCAAATTTTTTGGGACCTTAACTAATTCATTTTGGGGGACTTGCTTTGAAAATACACCTGTTTCCATCGTTTAACGAAAATCGGACATTGTAGTAGGCATTTTGATGTTTTATAAACAATGATGCATCTAATTGGGAGTTAGATTATATAGTACTTGAACTCTAATGTATGTACTTATTTATAATCTGATATGGATTAATGTTGATCAAGAATTATGACTTATCACTTTAGAATCAATTTGAATATTGTTATATAGAATCTTGTTGAAATATGTATCAAAATGATGTTGTTAGTAGCTAGGATACCTTTGCTATCATAATGTGCTAATATATAGTGGTAATCAATTGCTATGATCCCCTTAAGCATATAATCAATGAGGATTAATGAGTTGAAAGGTCTATAAAACCATTTATGTTAGCTATGGAAGTTCTAAATTCATCAAGAATTAGTGGTAAATGGCTAGGAAGTGTGTAATCAAGAGAGTAGGATCAGGAGAGAGTTAAGTCACAGCTCAAAGTCTTTAAGCCACTACCAAAAGTATATTTAGGGGTGACAAAAGCTAGGAGTGTCGTGGTGCAAAATTTTAAGTCATAGCAACATAGGAAGATTCACTTTAGAGGGTACTTGAGATCAATCTCACCGCAATGCATGGGAGCTCACAGTGGCAAGCATCAGGCGAGATGCTTGGGAGAGTTCCTGAAAGGTCTCTCCCTACAATGCCATATAGGCACATTATAGCGAGACCTGAGGAAAATTGGAAACTTGAGTTCCAATGGTTATTGTGGCAGGAATCATGAAAATTGAAGAGTGGAGTCTAGGGGAGAGCTTTGTCATAGTGTGAGAGTTTTAATTCACAACGAGAATTGCATATCTTAGTTTTCAAGTTCCAATAGCTAAGTTAGGCTGTGGTAAGGATCACTTAAGTTGCTGCCCAAGTCTCCAAACACCGATTTTAGCTTAGAAACTTTAGTTTTCACTATGGTCAATGACATATGTTTAACTTGTAAACTAATGCAAATGAGTTCTATGCTGCTTATAGCCAAATGTGAATGAAATGGAGATCTTATATGGAATTTTTGTCTATTTTAGTCATGAATCTTCTTGCTTATTTATTTGGTAATTGGGAATAATTGAAAAGGGGTCAAATTTTCCTCAGGTTTTAATCCATTAACAAATTATTAATATTGTTTAACCTTAAGCACTTGTGTTTAAGAGACCAATTCAGCTTAATTAATGTGTTTAGAAGTTAGGGTTGTTACATTTGGTATCAGAGCAATGGTTCAGGAGATAGTGTTAGATTTTTAAACTTTGTGGTTAGAAAACTTAGCAATTATGATGCATGTATGTTAGGAATAGGGGTGTTATGGTCTAGTGATATCATTCAAATATGTAAATTTATGCCACGAATAGAGTTATGCTTAGATTGTCCTTTAGGAATTGTAGCTTAATGGGGAGCCTCTAGTTGTGCTTGTGGCATTACAGGATACTATGTCTGCACGTCGAGAGATCACTGAAATGTTGAGAGAGGTGCTAGAGGCCATGGCTACAATGGCTAATCAAATGAGGGGAGCAAGCTAAGGCCCATGAGGCCACTATTAGGAAATGACTGACGCGCTTCAAGAGCAAGTTGAAGCCTATATAATCTGTAACATCTGGTTCTTTGAAAATGAGAGGAAATGTGAGAAACATAACATATGATTTCTTTGTAAACGAATGAAATTCACCAGATACAAAAGGAAGTTCCCTGAAATGATATAGTTAAGGTTCCAAAAAATCTAGGAAGCAATCTAGAGTCATAAAAATGAGAATCCTAGCCTCAAATGGAAATGTGTGGTCTTCGATGCAGGTTGGTAACACTGATGAACCCTACAGAGCTGGCCAGTGGACGGTGAAGGTGGATGGAGCATGGTATGAAATCGCATAGGTTGTAGGATATGGAGGAAGGAAGAACTCAACACTAAGTCAAAAGGCTAGACTTCCGAATTCACTTCTTTGTTTTGTGAGTGAATACCGAGCCGAAAGGCCCAGCCCTGACTTATTGATTTGATGTCGAGAATCCGATTTACAGATGAAGCAAGCAAAAGGCTTAAGGCCAATGAGGAATTAGCCATAGAGAAGGGAAAGCTCCCAACCCAAGTGCAAGTGCCATCCTCAAGTTTAGCTAATTTTCACAAAAATCTTATGAAATGTAATGGCATTTTTATAATTTTGAGCAAATTTCAGAATTTACATAGGAGGAATTTTTAAATGAAAATTTTGAGTTCTTCAGGGTTCTCAGAGTCCCTAAAAACTATGGGAAACCCCGGGATAATTAAATCTCCTCCGGTGGACGTTTTCCAACGTTGGTGTACCTAAACTTTGACAAATTTGTTCAAGAAGATTTTAACTCTGATTTGAGTGATTCCAAGGCATTTTACTAAATTGGGAATGTAAATTTTATAATGGACAAGACGGTTCTAAAAAAGGAGCTAAAACGAAGTAAAAAAGACAATGCCAAAAATGAAGGGCAAAATATCAATTTTTGAAAAGTTCTTCTTCCTCCTTTATATATATAAGTGGTACCATTCTTCCCCCTTCATTTTGGTTGACCAAGCTCTACCCAAAATCCAAAGAAAACCATAGGGGATGAGGCACACAAGAGGATGAAGAAAAGGAGGAGAAATTCAAGCTAAAAGGTAAGGAAATTTAGTAATTTTTCATGCTTTCTTCCATCCAAACCTCCTGTCCTCCATTCTCCTTTGTTTCCTTTGATTAAAATGAAGTTTACAAATCTATTTTAAGAGAGAAACTCAAGGGAAAATTCGGATTTGAAGAGAGGAGCTTGGAGAAAAGCAAGATTCAAGTGACAAAAAGCAAGGAAACAAGGTAATTTCTCTTCCCATGGTTGCTACCTTTGGTTCCCCTCCTTCTCCATTTTGCCTCATCTAAGAAACCCTAGAGGGTCCAATTTTTAGGTAGAACCAAGCGTGATTCTAAGGAAAATGGGTCTAGAGATTAAGAATATGTAAAGGGAATTTCATAAGGTTTCAATTGCACCTCATAAAATCTGATTTTGTACAATGATTCCTAGGTGTAAATAAGAGTTTAAATGAGTTTCTAAGATCCCTAGAAGTCTCCCATGTGCTTCCTTTCTCAAGAAAACCAAGCAAAGTCCAAGGAGGCCAAAATCATGCATAGTCTTGGCCTAGCTATCTTTGGGTGCCCAGGGAGAGTTTTAAATTTTTCTAAACCCATTTTTGAGTCATATATGATGAATAAATATGAGATAAAGCCTTGGGAAAATTAGGAAGCTCAGAGAATGAGTTGGTTCCTTATGTTCTATATTATGACCTAAAGAAGAAACATATAGTTAGACTCTTTGTTTTGATTGTGTGATGACTCTAAGAGGCTTAAAAGGAGTCAATAATCATATTTGAAAGGAAAGAATGGAGCCTAGAATTTATTTGAGGGGTGGTTTCTTCATTAGGTGTAATTATGGAACCATAATGAGGTTTATAGATCAAACTAGTGTCTAAGCAAGTTGTGTGGCCTTAGAATTGATTTCATGAACCTAAATAGCTTCCATAAATTGTGTTTAGGCTAAGAGAAATCATCCTCACACTTTTGTGTGTGTGTGGCCAAAAAAGGGAGCTTGGATCAAGAGGAAAAGTGTGTAATTGCATCCAAGGTAGTTCTCTCCACCTTCTCTCATATATGATTTCTTGCTTTACTTGTCTTTGAATGTGTGTATATGTATTTCAAGCCATGAAAAATGTTCTAGCATGAGCTCTTATTCCATGGTACCATGATGATGCATTATATTTTTCAAATGATATTTATGATGTTTGCCTTCGGTTTTCTTGAGTGTGGTGAGGCCAAGAACCTTTAGCCATGGTGAGGATGAGCCAAGAACCCTTAAGATTGGTTGAGACAAGTAAAGAGTTTCCCAAAAGTGAGGTTAACTCTGAAGAGCATGGTTGAGTCTAAGAACCTCTTAAAGAATGGGTGAGGTAAGTCCAAAATCGATAAGTAAATAGGTGAGGCCCAATCCACTTGCTTGGCAAGCCTATGTATGCTATGTATGACCTTTTCAAATGCTAAGAAAGCTTCTTGAATGATTGCACATGTTTACATGCCATGCATGCACTTGTAAGACTTGTTTTGCATCCATTATATATGATTGAATGGGAGATAAGCCATTGGGATTAATCTCATCCCCTCCTCTCCAATGTTCTAAACATGATAGGTGGACCAAGAGAGAAAGGTAATGGAAGCCAACCACCTTGAGGATGAGAGGATGACAACAAAGTGCTTGAATTTTATTACTTTGAAACCATACAATTGGCAAATGATATAATCCATGGATGTATATGTATTATGATGTTATGAGCACATGTAATTATGATAATGTGTCATGTATAAATGGGAGATGTATTATGTGATCACTAGAATGCAATTTGAACATTGCTATGGCATTGTAGCTTCTTGAATGGTATTATGGAATTGTGTATAATTGCAAGTGGCATAGCAAAAATGAGATGCATGAGGGTTGGGACCATTTGGGTAGCTCACACAAGTCTTATTTATGCTTTTAGACTTACTCAAGAGGTGCCAAACCCCAAGGAAAACTATTTGGACATTTTGGTATCCTATATGGAGCCAAAATTGACTATAATGGAACCCTAAGTCACTTTTTATCCAAATGAGCTTTTCTTGATTTAAGATTTGGCATACAATTAGAGCTTGTTGAGAGATTCTTGGAAAGTTAAAGAACAAAATTTTTGGAGGGTCTATAGAATATTTGATGAATTTTTAAAGTTGACAAATTTTTTAGTTTTGGTTATGTCATTGTTCACTCAGGTCTGAAATAAAATCCGTCACACAAGGCTCAAATAATGAAATTATCATGAAATTTTATAGAAAAAAATTAGATATTCCCAGTGACTTGTGGCAACTGGAAGAACCTCATTTGAAGGTCTAGAGAGGGAGATATGAATTTTCAAAGAATTTGTCCAGTATCAGGAACTTTAGCTACTGTTTGATTGAGTTTTGAGGTCTAGGCATGTTTGAACTGGTTTGGAGTTATTTTTCCCTCTAGCTAACATCCACAGCTTTCTAGATTGGTATCATTTTCATGGATTGAAAATTTTTAGAATTGATTGGACATTTTTGAAATTTGCTGCAGAATTCTATGACAGCACTAGTGAACAGCCTGACCTCTGGACCATTTCAAATATCAAACGTCTCTCTATGTTGGATGTTATGGTCTAGACATATTTTTACCATAAATTATACATGTATATCTTTCCATAATGGCCAAGAATGCATGATTTTGATTTTTTTATAATTAGTTATGATTTTCCAAAATTGTGATAGAAAAGTGGAAAAATCTGGGCGAAAAATATGTATGTATATTTTAAGCTTCCCTTTGAGTTCCATGAGTTGTAGGCCACTTTTCATAATGCAAATGAGTTGTATTTATAAAATTAAATATGATAATGTGATGTATGAGCTCACATGGTCCACATGACACCGAATGGAATTTTCATACATGACGCAACGTAAAAATATTCATTATTTTATGCTATTTTCTTAGTTCTTCCATGAGATGCATAATGGGAAGCATAGATATAGCATGAAATGAGCTAGAAATTATGATGTTACATTTATTGGTATCAGAGCCTGGTTCTAGGCTCTCTCAGATTAGATTTGGCTTTAGGATGTAGCAATAGGGCTATGTAAAGGCTTGAATGGATCAGTAAAGTCTTATATGAGACATGTTAGGTGTATGAGTATAGTTTATGGCTTTGTTCATGATGTGTAAGTTGTAAAATTGTCTTGGAGTAGTTAGTGGGCACTGGGAAAGAGTGGCCTCTAGAGTAGCTTGAGCAGAGTTAAGCTTAAGCGAAGTTAAGGGATCCGACAGCTAGAGCTTGATGAGATGTGATAGCTTGCGGGGATCAGTGGCAAGCCCTAGATATAAACAATGAGAAATGGCCTCATTGATAAGAAGAGGCTTGCTAAAGAGAGTATGTGAGGCTTAATTCTCCCTGGTAGTCATACTTAGGCCATTCTGAGATATCCTATTTAATGCAGAGACACGTAGGATGCAGAGCAGTATGAAATAAGACTATGGCTACACAAGATTAGTCTGGAGGGGAAATGAGAAGAGAGTTACCCCTAGGCACAACACCCAAATGTCTAGATGAATTCCAAAGCCTAAAAAGATAATTCCCTTAGGCCAGAGGTTAAGTTATGAGCTACACCCTAGAGCCCAGATAGCCCGAAGGTGATAGTTAGCTATTCATGAACAAAACAAGAGGTAGAACTCTATAGCTTGATGACGGGCTGGGTATAGAGGCAATGAGGCTCGGGTTGGTAGCTAAAGATGAAAATCCAATCCTTGAAAAGCAAACCAATCAAAGGCCATTAGCTGCGGCCAATACTCAAACAAGAAACTAGGGTAAACTCGAGGCTAATTAGCAGCGGAAAATGATATGTTAGTCCGCGACGAATGGTAGTATAAATGCCTTGTTGGTCATATTCAGGCCAACTTGAGGAATGAACAAATAAGGGGTCAGATGACCTATAAAAAGTAGGAATCCCTAGTACAAGTAGAGAAAAGGAGAAATGAATAGTCATAAAAGGTTAGTAAGAAATCTGTGGGCCTAGCAGTTGAGACTGAGAAAGAGCTCAGTGTAGAGAAGTTAGACACAGGGATGATAAGGTTGTTGAGACCCGCCCTTAAGGCATTGACTCCAACCTAGGGTGTTACCCTATGAGACACTGAATAATAAAATGTTAGTGTAACCTCGAAATAACGTAAGATAAGACTACCAGCTGTGAGGAACATAGCGAGTGGCCTAGAAAGGTATACCTCATAGGTAATACTTAAAGGTAAAGTATGAGTAGTCCAGTAACTGAGGCTCAAAAAAGAATGAGAATAATTAGTAAGATTCAGGTCCGATGAGATGGCTAGCCTTGGCTGAGCATAAGCTAAAGCTTGGGAAGATGACCAGCAGCATCGTTCTAGGTAAGATATGTGAATGAAAGGCTCAGTGAAAGTTTTTCCTGAATTGAGAAAGGAAAGATGAGACACCTTAAGTTGGGGAAACCACCCATTAGTGGTTTGTAAATTTCTTAAATAGACCCCCCTGATTGTAGAACATAGTGATAAAGGAACCAAGGAAGAGCTGAGAAACTAGTCATAGCAGAGATGCCCTCCGCTTTAGTAACAACCAAATGCATAGATTAAGCTCAGAAAGAAAACTGGATAGGGATCCAATAGTTAATTAGATAAGCTCCCTAAGATAAGAATAATATAAGGTTAAGGAACGTAAGTGATTAAAGCACCCAGTAGAGCATAAGTTCTCAGTAAGGTAGAATCTGGACATTGGGAGTATATGTCCTGGATTGGGTCAACAGAACCCTGAAATCAGTATACTATGCTCCTGGGGATAAGGTTAAAGAGATTAAACAAAGAGAAATTCTAGCTTTGATTCGAACATAGAAGCAAGTTGAGATAGACAGGTAGTGTCTTAGTACCTTCAGGGAAGCTCAAGGGAGCTAGAGACTGCTTAAAAAAGGTGAGCCTTATGTTATATAGAGAAAAAGTGTAAGCCGAGAGCACCATAGAATGAAATTCCTGGGATTATATGAAATAAAATCCTTCTTACTAAGGGATAGTCTAGTTAAGAGTAGAGTAAAAGTATGAGTGAAAAACGGCCCCCTTGATGTTACAGAGAGTGAATAAGTGAAGGAATCCTAGAAAAATGTAGGTGCTCTTGAGCGTAAGAAAACCTGAACTAGCAATAGAAATAGCCAGTAGTAGAGTATCTTTTTCATAAGCAAGAGGATAAGAAAGGTAGAAAGAGAAGATATGACAGTATTCAAGCTAAGGACATACTAGATTGAGAATAGATATTCAGTTAATGTGCTTGAGTACTTAAGAAAGCACACTTGTCCTTGGCACAAATGCCCTTTTTCCATGATAGTGCCTGAAGTAAAAATAGCTAGGCAATACAAAGAGATCTCAGGATGACATAGAGGAAGAATCCTATTTTCCCTGAGCACTCTATGAGAATAGGGCAAATAAAGAAAAGTACAAGAAGAATACTTTAGATTATTGGGAAACTTGTAATATACAGGTGATAGTGGCTTTGAGCTCAGTCATGAGACGCCCATGTATTAGTGTTTAATGATATGGTTTGCTTACAACAATGGTTACATGATATTAGGCCTGATCAACCTAATAGTAATATGACTTGAGTGAGTAGCAAATGATGACATCAACTACTAAAGTGTCCCGATAATCAAAGGGTATCCTAATTAGCTAGATAACGAGATAAATCAGAAAAAGAAAGGTAAAGGGATTCCAGTAATATCATAATAATGAGAAAAGCATGCAGAAAGGAATCCCTAGTAAGGAATGTTCAGATCTAGATAGCATGAATTCAGCATGTATGATCTGAGTCTCTTATAGTACATGTAAATGAAATGAGTAGGGGCCAGTGCATAGCCTCTCTCCTACCAGAGATGTTAACCACACTCAGTATGTGAAATGCCCTAGTGCCAAAGCACTTAAAAGCAAAATGTGGGCATAGTTAGAAACTGCAAGATATGAGAGGAAGGTTAGCATGAGTACATGTAAAATAAGTAAGTCAACAGAGTAAGAAAAAGAAAGCCCAAACAAAAAAAGGTTGAAGAGGGAATATGAGAATCCTATGAGGAGTGATGAGTGAAAAAAATTAAAATGCTCCCTAGTATCAGTATGATAAGATTCTAGACGAAGTAAATGACACAGAACCCACTTCGCACGAAGAGCACGATGTACTTCTGAGTTTAGCCTTAGTTATTATGAGTGATGGTTACCGAACTTAGTGAGCATCGTGTTTTTACTATTAGATACAGTAATCTTAGGCTTTAACTTCCCCTAGAGATGGATCGCAGTAGATCCTAACATAACATAGTGGGTTACAGTAGACCCTAGTAGCGGCTCTGAGAGATCATAGTAGACCCAGGGGTCACAGTAGATCTCACAAAGTAACAAAGAGCCCTAGCCATAGCATGATAAGTTCTCTGGTGAGATGACGGCCATAGATAGTTTTACAGAGTAGTTAGTCTCAGAGACCAGTACAGTTTTAGCTAGCCTTTTTCTCAGAGACTACAGATCTCATGAGTCTGGTATACCGTTACTACAGTGATATGAAGGCTTTACTCAGACAATTAGACCACTAACTAAATCTCTTTAGAGATGAGCATAGTATATGGGATGAGGAAAGCAAGAAATTAGCTTTCTAGAGTTAAACCAGATGAACCACTACCCAATAGATATTAGCCCTGACTGAGGGATAGAGAGATCCCCCATATGCTAGCTTATGTATTTAGAAAGGTTCAGGTGTAGTTTTACATGAGGTAAGTGGTACAGTATGTCTCCAATGAGCAAAACTGCGAGAATACCTAGCATCCCATCAGAGCTTAACATAGTTAGTGGTAATCGCTCATCGGTGCCAGTATGAGACACACATATTAGGCCTATCAGTATTGAAATGAGGGACTATAAAATGCCACTGTAAGTGAGCAAAGAAAGTAAGAAAAAGTCCTAGCCTATAGAGACAGATGTAATAGTAAATAGAGAAGCTGGGATCATTGAAAGTAAAAACTCCTCAAAGGAGTTGTAATCCCAGTAAGTAATTGAGATGTGAGGCCTGTGACAGAAAGAAATATGAATTGTAATCATAGGATGAGCTAGTAAGAAAGAACATAGAGATGGACAGTGGACGGTACATGTGTGACAACCCTACCTTCTAAACATGGTAATTATAGTTAAATATGTGATTAATGATTAATGATCAAGGTTTGGAGTCATTACAGTTTATTACATTATGAAAATATAGGGAAATTTGAACCTTGATGTTAGGCGTCATCACTAAACAACCACAAACAAAACAAAATGCGATAAGAGAAACCATACTACCATAAGGGGTTTACGATTCATCCATTCATCAATTACAACACACAAAAACCTCCTACAAGTATTCCTATATCATTTCCTAGCATTACCATTGAAGAAACTCAAGTTTCTAGGCTAAAGGAAGGAGTTTTGGGGTTTTGTGCCGTGGCCCAAACCATTCGCCCGCCGCGGGTAAGTTACTCTCTGGAATTACTGGGCAAATTTCCAAATTTCATCGCGGCAATAGCTGCGATGAGTTGGACCGTCGCCTCGGCCAGACTACGAGGTGCCATGGCGGAAATGCCTCATAAAGCTACTATTCCACATCCCATGATCCTCGCCTCAACGGAACATTCTTGCACCACGACGAGATTCGCTACTGGACACCCCTCAGATTGTTCCCTTGACTAGCGCCGCAGTGATACATGTTGCGCTGCGGTGAAGTTTCATTTTGTTACCCTCCTGGGCGATTTTTTTCACTCTGTGCCATGGCAAGTTTCCTTACACCGCGACGTTCCTCGAGTTTCCTCATGCCGCGACGGGACTACTTGTACCACGGCGCCCCTCGCTTCTGTCACTCATCTGGCAGCGGCAAAGCGCTTTTAGCCGCAGCGTGACTCCCTCCTGTAGCTACATCTCCCAAATTCCATCCCCTACACTCCAATTCCCATCTTAGCAACACTCTATGACCACTTTCTCTCATTTTATATGACTCTAGTGGTATTTATCTACCATATCTACTCATCTAACTCTCAATTACCAATTCAAAACTTAGATACTAATCCTACTTGCCCAACTATCTCATATCAGCAAAATCATAGATTAATAACAGCAAGAACTCATGCATTAGAAACAATCAACATCCCATACACATTCCATAGAGATTTCATTCATCAATAGTTTATGTCCACATCCAATGCATCACATGACTACAATTCCCAAATGGTAAACCATATCACAAATTCAACAAAGCTATATATATGATGCTATAAGTTGATACATCAATATCCAACTATAATGAGACTTAAATCCTTAATGGTTACATTTCAACCAAGCAAAATATAATCGCCAACACTTGGCAACATGAATACATGATGATGCTATACCATAGGGGATACAAAATTTAGCATCTACACTAAATAAGTTAGCCTAAGTGTAGCCTTCTCCTTATATGCCGAAGCTCATGGATTTTCATCCACTTGCTTCCCTTTATCCTTACCCGAAGAACCTTCACCTGAAATATTTATCCCATAAAATGGGGTAAGATATAAATCTCAGAAACCAAGGCAATTCCATCATATATTTCAGTTTAATTAGCATATAAGCATAATTTCACATAAGTATCAGAAGAATATCAGTCATATCAATAAATGAAACAAGTAGGCTATCATGATTACCATCCCATACTAGCAATCATATTATCACATGTTAAAGGCTATTAACACCAGAGAGGCCCTTCCATGGCACCTACTCCTCATTGAGTACAACCAGGGCTCGGTGCATCTGGGGTTTGATCATAACACGATGCTCAATCGAAGCACATGCACGGGTGGTAGCCGTACCATAGCTCCACCATGGACTCACAAGGTCCAATCACAATATAATGATAGCCAACCAATTTATTCAATATTTCAAATCATGCATGTATAGCAACATATGAAATTAAAACAGAAATATGCATGGAATTAATATAAACTCGATTACCTCACTTGTAGACAATTTGTAACAGCCACCAATGGTACAAAAATATCCCTATAACCATAGCATCAGAGAATTACTACTTTAATTCATCATCTACAGTAGCAACAAGTGCCCAAAGAATTCAAATGCTAATAACTACCTAAAGAACACTTACTCAGCCACTACAAGTCTTAAATTTGAATTTATGTGTCCTCTTCCAGAAACCTCAATGTTTCATCCAAAATTCTAAGCAAATTCGTACAAAATTAATACCCAGTCATTAGGGTCTCAAATCAGCAGAATTACCTCAAAAAGAAGAGTTCATACCTATCTAATGACAGCCCTAGCCTCAACCTATGAATTTTCACCCAGAGAATCCCAAATAACCACATCTCAGATTTTGGGTATGGTGAAAATGCTCTAAATGAAAAACTAATCGAACCAAAATGAAGAGAAAGATGAGAGGATTAAGTTATATAACTATTACCTTGGTTGAATCTTGCTCTAAATGTGAGAAAATGTGGATTTATGCTAAGAACCTTAGCCTCCCCTTTGGACCTTCGATTTTCTCCTTTGTGTTTCAGAAAAATGGGGTAGTGGCTAAAGCATTTAGGGTTTTAGTTGGGTTTAAGTTGGGTCAAATATGGGTCATGGGTTGCTCCAAGGTCCAACTCCTAATAGGCTCAGATTTTTACTTTGTTGGGTCAGTTTTTAAGTTGTTGGGCTGCAAAATTCTGTTGGGCCAGACTTAGCTTTAAGATCTCTATTGTTTTGGGTCTGCACAAGGTTTATTAGGCCTTCCTAAGAGCCTATACAAGGTGGATCTTGGGCCTCTATCACATTGGATCAAGTTGGGTCTGCACCTAACTTATTGGGCCTCCATTAGCCTCTTATCTACTTAATTTAATTTGGGCCTAGATAAAGTTTCTATCCCAATTAAATCTCAAACCCATATTAATAATTTATCTCTCTAAAATCTTCATTCACTTAACTTACCAAATTATCCCATATTAATTATTTCTAATTAATTTAATCCATGATTAACACCTTAATTAATTATGTGGTGTTACAACATGTAAATAAGTAAATAGACAGACAGAAACCTTCGATGGCTCTAATGATTAGAAAAAGATGATGATATTTTATGAGGAGCCATTGGGAGAGGATATGGGAGACGTGATACAAAATAAGTCACCTCCTGATATATATAAATGAGTCCACTAAAAAGAATGTTAACCCCTACAGACAGGTTGACACTAATCAAATATGATTAGTGAGCTCTCCCAAGATAGGCCTCCAAAGTTAGAAATTTCTTTCCCTTATGAGAAAGGACTAGCTAATATGCTATGGCAATAGAGCCCTTATTAAGAGCTAGTAATGAAAGTTCCTTATCTAAAAGAAAACTCAAATGAGTGAAATCATTAAGAAAAGCATATAAAGCTAGGAAGAAGAGAAAGAAAAGAGCAGTTAGCCAGAAAAAGAAAAGACTAAGAGGAAAGCATACCCCAAATTTTGAGAATGAAATTTATTTAAGGGAGAGAGAAATATAACATCCAGTTCTTTGAAAACGAGAGGTAACATGAGAAATGTAACATACGATTTCTCCGTAAATGAACGAAATTCATCAAATACAAAAGGAAGTCCCCCGAAATGATGTACTTAAGGTTCCAAAAATTTGGGAAGCATTCTAGACTCCTAAAAATGAGAATCCTAGCCTCAGACAAAAAGAAAAATTGAGTTAGAATGAAGAAACAAATTTTGACAGAAATCATATGAAACGTAATGGCATTTTCATAATTTTGATCAAATTTTGGAATTTACACAAAAGGGCTTTTTAAATGAAAGTTTTAAGTTCTTTGGGGTTCTTAGAGGCCCTAAAAACCATGGAAAGCGCCGGGACAGTTAAATCCTCTCTGATGGATGTTTTGCAATGTCAGTGTATCCAAACTTTGACAGGTTCGTTCGGGAAGGTTTTAGCTCCGATTGAAGTGATTCCAAAAGCATTTTACTAAATTGGGAATCTAAATTTTATAATGGAAAAGATAGTTCTCAAAAAGGAGCTAAAATGAAGTAAAAACAAAAATGCCAAAAATGAAGGGCAAAATAGAAATTTTTGAAAAGTTATTCTTCCTCCTTTATATATATATAAGTGGCACCCTTCTTCCCCCTTCAATTTGGTCGACCAAGCTCTGCCCAAAAACCAGAGAAAACCTTAGGGGATGAGACGCACAAGAGGATGAAGAAAAGGAGGAGAAATTCAAGCTAAAAGGTAAGGAAATTTAGTAATTTTTCATGCTTTCTTCCATCCAAACCTCCTCTCCTCTATTCTCCTTTGTTTCCTTTGATTAAAATGAAGTTTACAAATCCGTTTTAAGAGAAAAAATTTGGGAAAATTCATATTCGAAGAGAGGAGCTTGGAGAAAGCAAGATTCAAGTGACAAAAAGCAAGGAAACAAGGTAATTTCTTTTCCCATGGTTGCTACCTTTGGTTCCCCTCCTTCTCCATTTCACCTCATCTAAGAAACCCTAGGAGGGTTTGATTTTTAGGTAGAACCAAGCGTGATTCTAAGGAAAATAGGTGTGAAGATTAAGAATATGTAAAGGGAATTAACAAAAAGCCATTAGATTTCAAGACATAATTTCTAGGGTTTCAATTGTACCTCGTAAAATCTGATTTTGTACAATGATTCCTAGGCGTAAATAAGAGTTTAAATGAGTTTCTAAGATCCCTAGAAGTCTCCCATGTGCTTCCTTTCTTAAGAAAACTAAGTAAAGTCCAAGGAGGCCAACATCATGCATAGTCTCAGCCTAGCTATGTTTGGGTGCCTAGGGAGAGTTTTAAATTTTTTTAAGCCCATTTTTGAGCCATATATGATGAATAAATATGAGACGAAGCCTTGGAAAAAAATTAGGAAGCTCAGAGAATGAGTTGGTGCCTTATGTTCTATATTATGACCTAAAGAAGCAACATATAGTTAGACTCTTCATTTTAATTGTGTGATGACTCTAAGAGGTATAAAAGGAGTCAAAAATCATATTTGAAATGAAATAATGGAGCCTAGAATTTATTTGAGGGGTGTTGCTTTATTAGGTGTAATTATGGAACCATAATGAGGTTTATAGATCAAACTAGTGTCTGAGCAAGTTGTGTGGCCTTAGATTTAATTTCATGAAACTAATTGGCTTCCATAAATTGTGTTTAGGCCAAGAGAAATCATCCCCACACTTTTATATGTGTGTGGCTGAAAAAGGGAGCTTGGATTCAAAAGGAAAAGTGTGTAATTGTATCTAAGGTAGCTCTTTCCACCATCTTTCATGTATAATTGCTTGCTTTACTTGTCTTTGAATGTGTGTATATGTATTTCAAGCCATGAAAAATGTTCTAGCATGAGCTTTTATTCCATGTACCATGATGATGCATTATATTTTCTAAATGATATTTATGATGTTTGCCTTAGTTTGCTTGAGTGTGGTGAGGCCAAGAACCTTTAGCCATGGTGAGGATGAGCCAAGAACCCTTAAGATTGGTTGAGACAAAGTAAAGAGTCTCCTAAAAGTGAGGTTAACTCCTAAGAGCATGGTTGAGTCCAAGAACCTCTTAAAGAATGGGTGAGGTAAGTCCAAAATCCACAAGTAAATAGCTGAGGCCAATCCACTTGCTTGGCAAGCCTATGTATGCTATGTATGACTTTTTCAAATGCTAAGAATGCTTCTTGAATGATTACACATGTTTACATGCCATGCATGCATTTGTAAGACTTATTTTGTATCCATTATGTATGATTGAGTGGGAGATGAGCCATTAGGATTCTTTGAATCTCATCCCCTCTTCTCTAATGTTCTAACATGCTAGGTGGACCAAGAGAGCAAGGTAATGGAAACTAACCACCTTAAGGATGAAAGGATGACAACAAAGTGCTTGAATTTTATTACTTTGAAACCATACAATTGGCAAATGATATAATCCATGGATATATATGTATTATGTTGTGAGCATATGTAATTATGATAATGTGTCATGTATAAATGGGACATGCATTATGTGATCACTAGAATGCAATTTGAACATGTTATGGCATTGTAGCTTCTTGAATGGTATTATAGAATTGTGTATAATTGCAAGTGGCATAGCCAAAATGAGATGCATGAGGGTTGGGACCATTTGGGCAGCTCACACATGTCTTATTTATGCTTTTAGACTTGTTCAAGAGATGCCAACCCCCAAGGAAAATCATTTGGACATTTTGGTATCCTATATGGAGCTAAAAATGACTATAATGGAACCCTAAGTCACTTTTTATCCAAATGAACTCTTCTTGATTTAAGATTTGGCATACAATTAGAGCTTGTTGAGTAATTTTTGGAAAGTTAAAGAACAAAATTTTTGGAGGTCTATAGAATATTTGATAAATTTTTAAAATTGGTAAATTTTTTGATTTTGGTCATGTCACTGTTCACTCAGGTCCAAAAATAAAATCTATCACACAGGGCTCAAATGATGCAATTACCACAAAATTTTATCCAAAGAAATTAGATATTCCCAATGACTTGTACCAACTAGAAGCACCTCATTTTGATGTCTAGAGAGGGAGATATGAATTTTCAAAGAATCTGTTCAGTGTTAAGAACTTCAGCCGACCTCAATTATTGTTTGATTGAGTTTTGAGGTCTGGGCATGCCTGAACTGGTCTGGAGTTATTTTTTCCCTCTAGCTAACATCTATAGCTTTCCAGATTGGCATCATTTTCATGGATTGGAATTTTTTGGAATTAATTGAAAATTTTTGAAATTTGCTACAAAATTTTGAGACTGCACCAGTGAACTGCCCAACCTCTAGATCATTTCGAATGTCAAAATCTTATGTGTTGGATGTTATGGTCTGGACATATTTTTACCATGAAGTAGACATGTGTAGCTTTCCATAATGGCTAAGAATGCATGATTTTGATTTTTCTAGAATTAGTTATGATTTTCTAAAATTGTGACAGAAAAGTGAAAAATCTGGCCAAAAATATGTATGTGTATTTTAAGCTTCCCTTTGAGTTCCATGAGTTGTAGGCCACTTTTCATGATTTAAATGAGTTGTATTTATGTAATTAAATATGAGAATATAACGTATGAGCTCACATGGTCCACATGACACCCAATAGAATTTTCATACGTGACACAACACAAAAATATTCATTATTTTATGTTATTTTCTTGGTTCTTCCATGAGATGCATAATGGGAGGCATAGATATAGCATGAAATGAGCTAGAAATTATAGTGTTACATAATCATTTTCAAGTGCTGCAACAACTATATGAGACTATTGACAATTGTGTTAAGCAACCTCAAATGAACTAGGTTGAATAAGATTTGCAATATAGGATGCAGCTTAGATCTTTGTCTTTGGAAATGAATTTCAATATTCAATTAAGTATTTTAAGTGTAAGAGAATCTAAAAGCTACCTAATTGAAGGGGGTTTTAACTTAATTTAACTAACTAGAATTTAATTTGAATTAAAAATACAAACTACTACCTAAATGCATGAATTAACAAGTAAGAAATGGACATGTGACTAGCTTGGATTTATCCCTTGATATCCACTATCTTTATCCTAATGGTAGATAGTTCCTACACGTGTTCATGGTAGTTATCTTGAGTTATCACATAAGATTTAAGACACTAACAATTCAATGTCAATTGAGACCTCAATTTCACATTAAATCATTAATTCTTGTGATTAAGATCATTAAACACTTAAATTGAATGATTAATTAATCAAATTAGCTTCTGAACTTTCATCCAAGAGGGTTCAATTAACCAATTAAATCCTAAGGAAACCTCAAATCAAACATTCAAGCATACAATTTTTTAACATACATTTCATCAAACACCTTAATTGCATACATAGAAAATTGAAGGTCAATGAAAAATTCAGCACTTAAATTGATCCATTAGTCATTAAAATGCTCTCCTAATTGATGTCTAACTAGTCACCAATTACAAGCAACACCAATCTTAATCAATTACAAACTTAACCAAGTAAGTACATGAACAAGAAGTGGTGTAAAAAGAGAGGAAAAATATAATAAAAAATCTTAGCCAAAATCCCTTGCTAATCTTCATGGATTCAAGTTTTAATCCAAGGTCTTCATCCTAACTAGCCACAAGAAATGAAATTAATCTCTCATCAAAAAGAAAAATTGGAGAGAAAAAAATATGGAGTGGAGAGCTATGACTTTTAAGCTCTTAAAAATGAAATTGATATTCATGTTATGTTGATGCTCTTCTCTCTATTTACGTGTTCTCTTGTGTATTTCTTATTCTCCTAATCAACCCATGCCCAAAATCACATGCTTCTTATTTTAATCCTCATGGAATTATGGGCCCCTTGATTATATGATGTGCATCCCGTGTATGAATATCCATGCTTGAGATATATGGTGCTTATGTGCCTCCCTATTCGTGCATAAAATGTGAATGTGTCCTTCCCTCTAAGCCCATATGTCTTCTCTCTCTTCCCTTCACCAAAACTATGGCTCTCATCCTCTTCTAGCCCATGCTTACCTATGATTAAATGGATATATATTCCATGTATTTCCTATCTTGAACCCGTAAGTGTGAAGGAGTGAAGCGAACTGGACATGCTAGGTGGATATCATTGTGTGTCTTGTGTCTCATCCTCACCTGTGTGTTGATTCCGTGTAAAGGAATTCTTGAATGTGAATAAGTGGCTATGTATATTAATAAAGCTATCCATATGTGCATCAGGTGGGTGTGTTACTGGACATGTGTGTACTTGAATGTGCAACATGACTTGTGTGTGATGTCCATCTGCTGTTATTTTGCCCTAAAATCCCGTGAGTGTATGTATTTGTTTTCCTCCTTCCCTTTACATCCTACCTGAGTGTATGTACCCATAAAATCCTATGGCTCTACTTCCTTCTTCAATTATGCTTTGCACATGCTTCTTAGTGAACCTTATTTCCTTATCTCCAAAACCTATGCATCTTCATTCTTCATATGTGTCATATGTGCTACCTTCTTGGCCTCCCAAGCTCATGTGTGTATTACTACGTGGAATAAGACCTGTGAGAGTTTGAGAGTGGATGGCCATGTGCATGTTTTTCCCATGTGTGATTTATCCTACCCCCCTATTCCACGTGCAATGATGGGGACTGTGGATTCCATGATGAAGAACTTGTGTTCTCTACTTTTAAAATAGAACTTGATACTCTTTCTTCCTGATTCCATGATGAAGAAACCGTGTGAGAATGAAGTCATCCAACTATGTGAATTAGTAGGCCCCTCATACATGATTCATCCTACATAAGATACCCATGCCTCATCCTCCATTTTTTCAATTTTCATTTCCTAAAAATGAATTAAGACAAATCTACACAAACAATAAAACAAAATATTAAGTAGAAAGAAATTCACAAAAATTCATTTAAGAAGAATTTATGCATTAAAAATTCATAATTTTGTAAATTAATTCCTAAAGTATAAAAATAGCCAATAAGATCAAATATTCTCTAATTAAATCCATTAAGCCTTAATTCATTATTAAAATACCCAAATTAAGGGAAATTAAAATATATAAAAATGGTGTTTATCAACCATGAATAAGTAGAATCAAGAGCTGTCGATTGGAAATTGGGTTGGTACTGGTCAAAACCTTGGTGTGGGTTATTAAGGAGAAAATGATGATATCTCAGTTGTATTGGCCAAGTTTAGAAAGGTTGATCCTCTATCATTCTTAGGGGAGTTGGACACTAAAAAGATTAAGAGATGGCTAATGCAAATGAAGAAGATTTTTGAAGTTACGACATATACTACAGAGTAAAAGGCTAGGCTAGCCATTTATAATCTGGAAGTGAGGTGAAGCATTGGTGGCGGAGTGCCTCCAAATTGCTAACTTCAAAGAGGATACCCTTGAGTTAGGAGAGTTTACAAACCACCTTTAAGAGCAAATATTTCCCACCATCAGTGAGGGCTAATAAGGAAGTTGAGTTCAACTTCCTTGAGCAAGGAGAGATGAATGTAGACTAGTATGTAGTAAAATTTATTCAGTTGTCCCATTTCTTCTTATACTTGAAATAATTTGATGATCAACCATGTCTCCTCATACATTGAAGGATAGGGTTGAACCCTTCTAGATTCGTAATTTCGATGAATTGGTGTAGAAGTGTAAGGTGACTAAAAGGGCCTTAATGGAGAGTGAGGCCAAAAGGAAGAAGACATTAGAGGGTAAGCATGATCGAGACATGGAGCCCTTTAAGGGTGGAAACAAAAAGGGAACTAGTAGTGGTAGTGGCTCCTAGGGTTGGAGGTCACCCATAAGAAGTGTTCCTCAAAAGAAGAATAGAGGACCTTTAAAAGGTTCAGTAAGTGTCCCATTAGTATGTGGCAAGTATGGGAAGAATCATAGGAATGGACTATGCCATGTATGCTATAATTGTAGGAAGCTTGGTGATAAGCATGAGTTATATATATATATGAATCCTCCTAATTTTGACACTTTAATAATTAAATATCGCTTAATGGATTTAATTGAATGGAATTTGATTTTAAATAGCCATTTTCTACATTTGAGGAATTAAGTTACAAATTATTGGTTTTTAATGCTCAATTTTATCTTAAATAATTTTGTAGATATTCTTCCTATTATTTCTGCAGATTTTTTATGGGAAATGGAATTGGAATGGAAGAATAAAATAGCATTTGAATAGGAGCAATGGGATTTGAAGAAGAAGTCAGCTCAAACTCCCTTGTTTCTCTCATGGAAGACATACACATAAGCTCACACAATCTTCCATGCTCCATGTTGCAGCACATTCACACAAGAAACAACATCAGAAAACACACTCTTACACTTTCACTTACTAATCACTCTTATCCACTTCCATTCACCACACGTAGCACTAACACAGAAGCATGCATGGGCTCACATAATTTGCACACACATATCACACTTTCTTCTGCACATAACACTCAAGTAAGGGCAGCTCAAGTCAACCACATGTACACACCAAAACAAACATGTAGGCTAGCCTTCACACGTCAACACATTCACCCACTTCTTAAGTTTCATGCAAGTGCATACACACTCACACAACTCACTCATCCACCTCCCTACATCTACACACTCAAGCATAACGTGGGCTGGAGAAAAGAGAGTTTCATATAGGAAGGATTCAAGAAGAATGAGCACATGAGAAGAGAGTAGAAGAAGAAACACGAGCTGGACATAAGGTTTTTAAATGTAGAAGCTACATGAAAAAGCTGAGAATGAAGGAGCAGCTGCATGAGGAAGAAGCAGTATAAGGTTCGAGTTTTACATGGAATGAGTTGGAGAATGCAGCAACTGAAACAAGAAGCATGGAAGAGTAAAACGAGTGAGGAAGCACAAGCTGGAAAAGAGCAGTTCACATTAAGGAATTACATGGAGAAATCACGTGGGAGAACAACACGAGCTGGAGGCGAAGAATAACACAGACTGGCTAGAATAACGCGAGGAGAAAAAGCCACGTTTTGAATAGAGAAGCTTTCACATCAATGAGCTAAAGCTAGGAGCTTGTGGAATAAAAATGCAAGGAAGAAAAAAGCTAAAGGAGCAACGTCGGATTGCATGAGAGATATGTGTCAGGAGGAGAATTTTTTTTATATCATATCATATTTAGCTTCAAAGTAGGGCCCACCTTATATACACATGCATGTAGCTATGGGCAGAATAAATGAGAGGGGGGCATGTGATTTTTAATTAAAAATACACAAGGAAAAAGGCAAGAAAGGCACGTGAAAAGGGGGATCCAGGATACGTTGATTCCATCGACATCATTCATTGAACACTTCATCCATTCCATCGTCCATTCACGCTACAGAACAGCGTCCATCTCCCCATTCCTCTGTACGCCATTTTCATCTCCTCCATTCCCATTCCATCTCCACTCAAATGAAGAATTAATTCCATGTGTGGCTAGCTAGGAGGAAGATCCTTGGTGGAAGCTTGAATCTATGGAGAAGAACTCATAAATTTGGCTAAGATTCATATCTCTTTTTACATTGATTTTTGTTATTTTATTTGCTTGGTTAAGCTTGTAATTAACTAGATTAATGTAGTTATGATTAGTAGTTGGTTAGATACTAATTAGGAAAGCAATTAATGTTTTAATTGATTAATCTTAGTGCTCGATTTTCATTTCCCTACCATTTTCCAAGTGTGCAATCAAGGTGTTCGATGAAATGCTTGTGAGAATTGGTGTGCTTAATTGTCTAATTTAAGGGTTAATTGAAGTTTAATTGGTTAATTGAATCTCCTAAAGTGTTAATTCAAAGGCTAATTAATCAATTAATCATTTAATTCAAGTGTTCATTGATCCTAAAGGCAAGAATTAATAATTTGGTGTAGGATTGAGGTCTCAATTCAACATTAACTTGTTAATTTCTTGAATCTTGCATGGTAATTCAAGATCATTTGCCAATAGACACAATTAGGGACTCTTAAGCCAGAATTAATCACAATTGGATTAGGATAAGGATAGTGGATACCAAGGGACAAATCCAAAGCTAGTCACAAGACCATCATTCACCCATTAATTCATTCAATTAGGTAGCAATTACACTACAAAAAAATAGCAAATTTATGATGGAATTTAGCAATGGAATTTTGTTCTATCGCAAATCTGTCACTAATTTCGTTACAGAAATTAGCAACGGAATTTGTGATGAAAAATTTTCGTCGCAAATATTTCTATCGCTACTCCGTCACTAATCTAGTTAGTGACAGAATTTAGCGACAAAAAGTTCCATCACTACTAAGTGTGATAGTCAATTCCAGTTTTGTGATGGAATTTAGTGATGGAATATTCCATCACTAATTTAGCGACAGAATTAGCGATGAAATTTCTATCATAAAATTTTTCATCTCTAATCTGTCGCTAAATTCGTTGCAGATTATGTAAATATTATTTTTTAATGATTTATGTAACAACCAGAAAAAGAAAAATGCTGAAAATTTTCAAAGGGCTTAAAATTTTGTAAGTCTGCTAACTATAGTAAGAAATGGCCTAGCTATAGCGAATGTACCTATTCGCTATAGCAAGAAATGGTCTAGCTATAGCGAGGGAGCCTTCTAGCTATAGTGAGTGTGGGCATCCCACATAAAAACTAAGGAGTTGCTCGCCGTAGCACACGCCGTAGCGAAGGTAGGGGTCTGGGACTGATACGTGCTCGCCGTAGCGAGGGTTAGTTCGAAAAAACATGAAAAAAGAGAATTTGACTTTTTAAAGCATCCAAACTCCTCCTTTCTCTTTGTAACTGACTTAAGCTCCCTCTAAGGCAGAGAAAGGGCAAAGGAGAGAGAGAGACACTTAGAGAAGGAAGGAGAACAAAAAAAGGGTAAACATAACTTGAGATTTCCCTAGCTTTTTTTCTTAGAATATTGTTCTTCTCTCCTTGCCCTCTCTTCCTATGGTTTTGGTGGTTGAAGTAGCTATGTTTTAGGCTTAGTTCAGAAGAAGGAAAGTGGAAAACCATTCTTGAAGGAGGTTAGAATTCATGTAGTTTCACTTCCTTGATTTCCTTTCTTGAGAGCTTGAAAGAAGAAGGATAGTTGGTGAATTTCTAGAGAGAGAAAGAGCCCCTAGTTCTTATATGCTTGGTAGGGTTTGCTAGAAAGAAACCCCTAGCTTTGTGAATAAAGTGTTAAGAGAGTAATTCCATGCTCTTTGTGTGTCTAGGCTTAAGAAGAGCACCCCCATCTAGTTGTGATTGTGAAATCAACAAAAGAGGAGACAAAGTGAAAGGGAAAGCTTATGATTAGCCGATAAGGTAGCTCTCTCCACCTTCTCTCATGCATAGATGTGTGCTTACATTATCTTGCATGCGTGTATGTATGTTTTTAAACCATGAAAAGTATGCTAGTATGATGATGCCTTATATATTTCAATGATATATTATGTGATTACTTTGGTTTGCTTGAGTATGGAAAAGCCAATAACCCTCTAGCCATGGTGAGGATGAGCCAAGAACCCTAAAGTTGGTTGAGACAAAGTAAAGAGTCTCCCAAAAGTGAGGTTGACTCTTAAGAATAAGGTTGATTCTAAGAACCTCTTAAAAATGGGTGAGGCAAGTCCAAAATCCACAAGTGAATAGGTAAGGCTAATCCACTTGCTTGGCAAGCTTTTGTATGTTATGTATGGCCTACTCAAATGTTGAAAATACTTTTCTTATGATTTCACATGCTAATATGCCCATGCATACATTTGTGAGACTTGTTTCCATGCTTTATGTATGATTAAATGAGAGATTAGCTATTGAGATTCTTTGAATCTCACTCCCCCTCTCCACCATCCTAACATGCTAGGTGGACCAAGTGAACAAAGACATGGGAGCCACCAAGCTTGAAGCTAGAGAATTCGGTGAAGAAATTGTAAAAGAGCCATTATGTTACCATTATGTTGCTAAGGGATGTAATCTAATGATGTATATGTTGTAGGCAATTATGAATACTTGTAAATAGATGTACTTATTGTATATGTATGAGAATTAGAACTATAGTGTATGATGTAGCAAGTTTTCGGTATGAATATTAAGATCTTGGCATTATGTACATGGTATATATGTTGGTGTGGGAGAGTGACTTTTGCAAATCTGGGTTGTGAGACATTCGATCCATGTTTAATAGCCTATATTGATGCTTTTCTACATGCTCATAGAGCCTTAGAAGTAGGAGAAGCCAATTTGAATCCTTGGAGCCCTCTTTAGCAAGAGAAATTGGCACTTTTCCCCCTTAGGTCAAAGTCTGACCAAATAATCTCTTCTTGCCTTGAAATTTGCATGTGACTAGATCTTGTCTAGAGCTTTTCTGGAAGCTAAAGATCAGGTCATTTGGAGGTTTTTGGAATTTTCTATGATTTTTCAAAGTTGGTATCAGAATTTTGGATTTTGCATCAGCACTGTTCATTTGGTCAGTTGTGAAATTGTATCATCGGAGGGGTAAACGTGGTCCAATGGCTACAAAATTTTATAGATAGAAACTAGACAGTCACAGTGACTTGTAGCAACTGGAATCACCTCATTTAGAGGTCTAGAGAGAAAGATATCTATTTTCAAAGTTTCTGCCCAGTATCAGTCATCTTGCCTGACCAGAGGTACTGTTCCATCGATTTTTGAGAGTTTGGCTTGATGAACTGATCTAGAGATATTTTTTCTCTCTAGTTAACATCCACATCTTTCCATAATAGTATCATTTTCATACATTGGATATTTTTGGAATTAGTTGGATATTTTTGAAATTCATATCAGTAAACTGTGATAGTATTAGGACTAGTCCGACCTCCAGGCCAATTGTGTGTCAAAAGTCAGGTGTATGGGATGTTATGACTTGCACATATTTTTACCATGAATTATACATCCCAAGCTTTCCAGAATGACCAATATTACATGTTTTCTATTTTTCTAGATTTAGTTGTGATTTTCCAAAGTTTGCCCAGAAATAAGCCCAAGCCTGGCCGAAAATGAACATGCATGTTCCATACCTCTTTTTGGTTTCCATGGGTTTAAAGCATGTTTTTGGGATTGAAATGAGTTGTAATGGTGCAATTAAATATGAAGATGCATAGAATGAGCTCATACGGTCCATGTGACATTAAAATGAATTTTTAACCATGTCGCAACTCTAAGAAAGTGTGTGAACCCAATGAGGAAGATCTCACTTTACTCTTCCTATATCTCATATGAGCATGTAAGGCATGATGGGTATGAGCTAGAAATGATGGTGTTACAATTTATATGGTATAATGACTTAAATATATATGTATATATGAGACCGTTGCAAATTAGTGAAATATTATTAATTGTGTGTGTGTGTATATATGTATATTATAATTTAATAATTTATATATTATAATTTAAATTAATAATTTAATAATTTCAATATGAAAATAGTAAAATTTGATAAATAGTAATGTGGTTAATTATTCTATGAGTAATAAAAGGCCTCCATTCATGTTCAAAAATTAAAAAATGTATAATTTATTTATTTTAAGTCATAAATTAATATAAATATAAAACATATTTAATTAACTAAAAATAGTAAAAAATTTTGCAAATTTAAAATCATGATTTAAACAACTGTGTATAAGGAATGATTGAAAAAAAATACAAAATAAATAAAAGTGAAATAAATATTTCACTCAACAAAATTCAAAAAATAAATGATATAAAAAAATTATGACATGTCTATTTTCCAAAATGTTATAAATATTAAAAATGACTCCACTCAGCCATTATCCTTCAATCACGTCATGTCTCTCACCTCTTTGTGCTCTTAATCAGTTTCCTCTCTTTGTCATGGTATAAACTCTTAGTTAAATTCATACATTCTTCATGGTGTTTCTCTATTTCTGTTAACACTTTTTTAAGTGATCATATCAAGGTTTTTCCTTGTTTGAAAACTAAGTCTTTCTCTTATTTAAATATCAAATCTCTCAAATTCTCTCGAAAGAAGCAAAGACTAAATACCGAGAGGTGCAAAATCAAAAAAGAAATGGAAGGTATGATCTAAAATCTAATACATATTATATAGCTATATTGTTAGAGAGAAAGAATAATATAAAAGAGTATGTATCCAATTTACTTTATTTTTACACCTATTCCTTTTTTCCTCCCAATCTCTTTTAATTACACTATATGCAAAAACATAATTAATATCCTTTTTATTTTCTTTCATTTTCAATTGAGATTTGATTTTTGTTGGTTCATATTTGTTTCCAATTACATTTGCAATAATTTTTCATTTCCTACTCATGAGAGTCCAAGGGATAAGAAAGCTTTTTTTCCCCTCTTAACAAAGGAAAAAAACTTGTCAAGATGATTGTTCTTAGCATGAAAATTATCATAATATGCTATTAACTATGGTTTACCAATCTATTAAATCTTGCTAAGTAAATTATTTAATTACCCAACTCCTAATTTATAAAAAATAAAAATAAGTGTTAGTAAATTTTACTATAACATAATGTTGTATTCGTTAAATAATATGAAAAATAATTTTTTTTGTAGACTACATAGTAATTTATGTCTTTAAATTATAAAAAGGTATGTTACATATAATTATGTTAATGTAAAATTTTTATATAAATTATGAGTTCATGACTTTTTTTAATTTTCACTCTCCTAATAACTTATGTTGAGATTTGGCCTTAAGTAAGAGTAATTTTTTTTAACAATTCAATATTATATAATTAGACTTTAAAATAATTTTCCTTTTTATTATATATTTATTGAGGGATTTGAAAATAAATATCTATAGAATTTTACCTAAGTTTAGTACTTTAATATATACTTTTGTGCGTGTGAGAGAGAGTTGGAATTATATACTATAGTAAAAGAAAAGTTTATAATTTCTATTCTCTCAATATACTTTGAAATTTTTTTAATCCTGCTTAAATTGGAGTTAAACCCATATTCTTGTTAAACTGTGTAAGCTTTTTAATTTATATATATATATATATATGATAATATGGAAGTTGTTGAATTTGATATAATAAATGAATATTAACCTAGTTATTGTTCGTGCTCTAACATTTTTTTATTATTTAATAACTCTTCAATTTTGATAATAAGTTTAACTATTATTACTTTATTATGAAATGAAGATACTTTTTTTACTTCAAAAAAAGAAAGAATAATTTGTGTTTATTGGGATGAGTAATTTTTTTTCCTAATAAAAACTTAGAAACTTGAAATTTAAAATCCATCATACTTTTATACTAAAATTTAATTGAATAACATCCCTCCAACAAAAATTAATTGAATAACTCATAAATCAATTTGATTAGAAGAAGATATATTTCCAGTAAATAGAATGACTTTTTATTTGTAATTTTTTATAAATTGAAAATAAAACAAATATGGTAAATTATCAAACTTATTTAAAGAAATGAAAAAGGGTAATTTAAAAATAATAATAGCTAATATATATAGTATAGGGATTTATTTTTTATCAAGTTTTTTAATTAAAATTTGATGAGAATATAATTTTTTTAATAATAATATGATATATATGGTTTTTGTAAAAAAGTATATGATTCATTAATTAAATTATATATTTATTATATTTTAATTAAAAATCATATATCTATTATGTTTAATTAAAAAAATTTAATAAATATTAGTATAGTCTGTAATTCCAAACTACTAGTGTGATTAATTAATTGATGGCTCTTGTGCTTTTCCCAAGAGTTCACCCTCCCTAATTGAACTCCAAAACAAATGCGCCTCCATAAACAAATCAAAACATTATTCGCTCTGATCTTTCAATACAATTTTGACCTTAAAAAAAATCTTTCAATACAAATTATTGTTACGAACAAAATTTAATAAATATAAATCTATTAAAAAAATTAAATATCTTGTGTAATTAATGTGAAGGATGATAGTATTATTTATTTTTTAATATGACAATTGAAATTAAAATATGATATTATTATTAAGTTATGTAAGTTAAAATTTAAACATGAGATATTCATCTTTGAAGACTAAGAGGTGTATCAAAACACCCCCATATGAGAGATAGCATGTTCAAAACCAATCAAGCCGATTGAACTAAGCTAAATCAAATAAAATCAATTAAAATCCAAAAAAAAAAATACTAGAATGGATTCTTTCAATTTCAAATGCTATGTCGATTTAGCGTTAAATTACAAGTAGAGAGAGTAGCAAGAGAATAAGTTATCATAACAAGAGTTGAAAAAATAAAATAAAAATAATTGAATTGATAGAATAAAAAATAATTGAAATTATGATAAACTGAATAAAAAAAGTATGTTCAAATCAATTTTTTATCTATTAAGATTGATTAAATAAGTTTGATTTTCAACTTTTAAAGGTAAAATAAAATTAAACCAAAGCTATTTCTTTCCCTTCCCCACTAAGCCTAACAAACAATCTTTATACATATTTAATGTGCAACTAATAAGTGAAATGAAGAATTATGCAATAAATAATAAATTAAAATTAATTATTTAATTTTTTGTATGAGATTTAATTTGATATTTGCAAATAGTTGATCAATTGTAAAGATAATGAATAATTGAAAGAAAACATGACTTATACATTATAAGGAGTTATTATTTAAAAAAATAAATTGATGAAAATAAATATTTAAATTAAGTTATATTTAAATTTTTATTATTATTAAATACCTAACAAATAATAAAAATGGTCAAATCGCTTAAGAAAAAGTGAGTATAAATTCAAATTAAATAGATCATAATTCAAAATTGATTAGATATTTCATTTTATAAAACAGATATTCTTTTCATTGTTCAGTGAGGGTATTTTTAAATTAATTTGTGCTTCAACTGAGATTAAATTTTGGACACAGTAAATTAACATGACACAAAACATTTTGAATGTAGAAACTTAAATTGAGAAAGAAAAAGTCTGTGATATTATTCAATTCTGATAAAAAAGTAAACAATACTTATTTATAAGATGGTGATAGTCAATCCTAATAAGTTTCTTAATCAAACAAGGAAAGTAATAAAATTGAGAAGGAAAATACTAATAAATTAGGAAAATTATTAAAACAACTTTGAAATGCAGTTAAATGGCAGATTTTGGGCGGCAAATAGGCATCAATCGTGTAAAAGCCCAATTGTGATGATGACGAGTTTAGGAAAGAACTTTTCATTATTATATAATAGGCCTTTTAATTTCATTTAAATATATTTTACAATGAGGAACACATGAAGATTTAATAGTAAAATTTGAATGGGGAAAAATGAAGGTGCCTAAGCAGGGATTAGGAAAGTGGACCTGCTGGGAAAATCTGCGCCTATGTTCATGTGATTTAGACAATAGACTACAGAAAACAGAAGCAAAGGTATTAATCAAGAAGTAGAAGAGTTAAAAAAAAAAGAAAGAAAGAATGGAGAATAACTGGAGGCACATGATGAGATTGCTCCTTTGGGACAGACCTTGTTGACGTTGGAGAAACAAAAGGAATACGTATTTGAACCTTACGAAAAGGAATACGTATATATAATTTTTAATTAAATTATATATTTATTATATTTTAATTAAAAAATTGGACAAAAAAAACATATATCATGTTTTAGTATACATTAAAAAATTATATTTAAAATACATAATTTTAAAAATTATAAATTGTAAACTTTAATATTTTAAAAATAAACATTTTAAAAAATTAAATTATTCATACAGTCAATAAATTTGTGTTCCCCCCTTGCAATAATTGAATTTCCTTCAAATCATATTAAAAGGTCTTAATCACATAATCACACTAATATTAATTTTTATTGTTTTGGCCTTTTTTTTTAATTTAATTTTCAGATAGAAATGGAATGACTTGATGGCGAGAGTTATTATTGGTTTTGAGCTAAGAATTGAGATGAGAGTCAGAACTGAGAAAAAAGGAGTCATAAAAAATAACGTAGGTTAATTCAACGTGGACGAAGCCAAACCATCGATTTGAACCATACAATTGCAAAAGAACTATTTTTTCTACCCAAATAAAATCAGCATTAGTCGAGCCTCAGATTTGTTGCGACAGCAAAACCCCTCTCTGCAAACAGTGTCTAACCTATGCTCCACGTTCATTCACCTCCGTGTTCTGTAGCTGTTCCCCCCATAAAGTAGCACCTGACTTCCAAGCAGCCCCCCACCGTCATTTGAGTCATGGCATCTCATGGGGCTCGCCGTTAGATGTCCTACGGGTCCCATTTTCAGATCGTCAGCCTCTCTTTCCCTTCGATCTTCGACTGCGAACTACCAATTCAGATCTATAGGTTTTCTTCCTCCATTTTTGAATTTGCTTTATTAAGTAAAACAAATTGAATAAGGTTGAGCTAGAACTACTCAGATCTCTTATTTTGGCAAATGAGTCAGATTATTTCTTACTAGTTTTTTAGATCTACAAAAAAAATCAAATTAACGAGTGAATGAGATCATTCAAATTTTTGTCTTGCATTTTCCTGTCTATCATGTCTCATTGTAAAGATTACAACGTACAGGGATAGATCTTAGTAGTCATGCGTCCTTTTAAGTAATTCCAAATCAAATGCAGAAAAATTCCAAAAGGCTAATTTATTCAGTAAAATTATTTCATAATTTGAGTATTATCTCATATCTTTATTTTTATTTAATATGAAATATATAATTATGCACTTCTTCAAAAGCTGGCATTTTGGGACAATCTATTTTAATTGTTCGCTTTAGTAGACTTTGATTTTAATAGGTTATTGATCTCTTTAAGTATAAAGTAATTGTTGTTAGGTTATTTCTTAAGTTGCACCTTCTATGGAAGCTAACTGTCAATAAAAGCACCAATTAATATAATCTATGCCTTCAATCTTAATAGCAAGTATAGGGATGAGAAGAGTGACCAAAATTCCAGTGCTATTGAGAAAGTAATGGGATGTAGATTTTGCTTCAAACATGGAGTGTTCATGTTAAAAACTAAAGATGAGTGGGGTTATGGGAAACAAGGACAATTCGAACTTGTGATCTATGTTGTTAGCACTAACAAGGCACTGTAGTGTTGGGTACCCATCACTGAGTCAGCAATTCATTACGAACCTCCATTGACATTATAGTGGGTACGCCGTTCTTTTCTTCAGTCTTTGTCCTTTCTGTGATTACAGGCTATTTAAAGCTATTCATATGAGTGGCCTCCTAGCCAAAGTAGAAGTAATATCATTTGGGAGAGAAACCTCTAAGACTAAATGAGTCTATGATACTCTTACGTTCTCCATAGTTTGGAAACTTCTTCTGCTGCACCTTTATTCACTGAATTCCTCATATACTTACCTTGGTCCTAGAATTTGGTCTCTTTTTTATTGTAATTTTAAGGATATGGAAAGAAAAGAAAGAGAAGACCCATATTGAGAAATGAAATGAATCACTATGTCATGTTCTGTCTAATAGGTGAGTTTATGGAGTGTACTATACTATGAAACTTTCAATTATCTATTTAAAACATGTTTAAAATATATCTTTAATTACAATCAGGAACTAACTGAGAACTATACGTGGCTGTAAAAATTAATTGCATAACTCACATATTAGACAATGGTTTTTTATTGGGGGCAATAATTCCTGTAATTTGTTTTAAAAAAACAATAATCCTTTGATATATTTTAATTTCTTTCAAGTTCTCAATTCCACAACATAAAATAAATAAATAATAATAGTGAATGAGATAAGTCTATCTAAATAAATTCCATTTTTAAGTAAGGATGAACTCTTAAGTTTAAATCTCCATTAAAAGCTTCTCTCCTCCAAACACTACTGACTACATTAGAAGGGAGAGAACAATAGGGTTCTCCACATTTTGGGCTTTATGCTAATAGTGGGCCATTAGTAAAAGACTTGATTTATTAGAATTTAGAATTCAATTGAGATTAAAGTTAATTAGAATTTAAGTGTAACTAATGAAGTGATTAATATAATTATATAAATAGAAGGCACATGAAGATGTAACGAGGGTATATATGTTATAGATTTAAAATGAAATCCACTTTTTTATGTGAAAGTGAGTTTGTTTTAATTAATTATTCAGTCTTCACAATTTATTTTATTTTTTAATTAATTAATTATTATTATTTTTTAATCAAATCACTCCCCACACTTTTTATATATTTAAGTATTAGGAATCAAAAACTGACATAATTCATTGCCAATTGAGAAATCAGAAATTTGGTCATAGGGGACACCTTTTAAAGATTCTGACTTAAGAATCAATTGACTCTGTCAATCTTCAAATCTCAAGTGTGAAGTCATACAAATACTAAGTAGAAGACATTCTTTTTTATTAGTATATAATTATTAAAGAAAGAAAAAAGGCACTGTATTCCACCCTTCTCATTTGAAATTAAAACCCAAGTATTCCAGATACTTCCCTCACATCTTACACTGTTACCTCCTTCTTCGCAAAGTGCCTTCACTTCCACAACCATAATCTCCATATTAGAAATCCACCATTAAAACTCTTAAGCTTTCCGTCTTTGGTCTTCCTAGGCTTTCCTGCCATTACCTTTAGAAACATCTCTTAATCCCATTTAAGGCTATGATTGCTACTAAGTAATCAACATTGAGAGAATAAAAAATTTTCAAAACAAATTTGATAATGTTCATTTTACTTTTGTAATAATTATTTAATAGTATTTGTCTTATTTATTTATTTAAAATAAAAATACAAGTATTATTTTTTATTTTAATTTTAATTTTTTTATTTTCCTTTTATTTCCTTAATCTCTTTTCTTATATACCAAATATTGTAACAACCAGCAAAAAAAGAGAAAAAAAAAAAGAAGAAAAAAAGAAGAAGCTGAAAATTTTTCAAAGTCCTAAAATTTTCAAACTCTGCTAGCTATAGCGAGAAATGGGCTAGCTATAGTGAATGTACCTGTTCGCTATAGCGAGGAAGGGTTTAGCTATAACGAGAGTACCTTTTTGCTATAGCGAAAATGCTTTTAGCTATAGCGAGTGTGAACATCCCATACAAAAACCAAGGAGCTGCTCACCGTATAGCGCACCGTAGCGAAAGCAGGGGTTTGGGACTGATACGTGCTCGCCGTAGCAAGGGTTATTCTTTGCTATAGCAAGGGTTAGTCCAGAAAAGCGTGAAAAAAGAGAATTTGACTTCTTAAAACATCCAGATCCATCCTTTCTCCTTTAACCGACCTAAGCTTTGTCCAAGCACAAAAAAAAGGCTTGAGAGAGAGAGGGAAACTAGGAGAAACTAAGAGAGAAAGAAGGAAAGCTAAGGAAGAAAGGTAAGAACCTTTAAAGCTCTTCATGCTTCTTCTTCTTGATTTTATTCTTCTCCTTCTAAGTTTCCTTTCCATGGGTTGTTGAATAAGAAAGCTCTGTTCTAGTAAAAAATGAGCAAGAAATTCATGTATCTTCACTTCTTCTTCCTTGCTTTCCTTTCTTGAGAGCTTGAGAGAGGAAGGATAGTTAGTGAACTTCTAGAGAGAGAAAGAACCCCTATTTTCTTATATGCTTGGTAGGGTTTGCTATAAAGAAACTCCTAGCTTTGTGAATAAGTGTTGAGTTATGAGAGAGTAATTCCATGCTCTTTGTGTCTCTAGGCTCAAGAGAAATACTTCCATCTAGTTGTGATTGTGAAACCAAGAAGGGAGAAGACAAATTGAAAGGGAAGGCTTGTGTTAGCCTATAAGGTATTTCTCTCCCCTTTCTCTCATGCATGGATGTGTGTTTAGCTTGTTCTAGAATGTGTGTATGTGTATTTTCAAGCTATGAAAAGTATGCTAGCATGCCTTTACATGTCATGATCCTTGATGCTATGTTATGTGTTAAATGAATCCATGATGTTTGTATGAGTTTGCTTGAGTATGGAAAGGCTAAGAACTCTTCCCTTAGGTGAGGATGAGCCAAGAACCCTCGAGCTTGGTTGAGACAAAGCAAAAGGTCTCCCAAAAATAATGTGGACTCCCAAGAGTATAATTAAGTCCAAAGTGCTCAAGAGTGGGTGAGGCAAGTCTAAAATCTATGAGGAGAAGTGTGAGGCCAATCCAAACACTTGGTAAACTCTTGAATGTCTTGTATGCTTGATTCGCATGCCAAGGTTGTTTTTAAAATGTCCATGACTTCCACTTTTCCATACATGCATTTGAAAAGCTTGCTTTGCACATATTATGTATGATTGAATGAGAGATGAACTATTGGAATTCTTTGAATCTCATCCCCTTCTCTCCACTATCCAAACATGCTAGGTGGACCAAGTGAACAAAGACATGGGAGCCATCAAGCTTGAAGCTAGGGAAATCGGCAAAGGATTTGTGAAATCATCATTTTGTCACCACTTTGTTGTTAAGAGATGTAATCTAATGATGCACATGGGGTGTGCACTTATGAATACTTGTAAATGGATGTACTTATTGTATATGTGTGAGAATTAGAACTATAGTGCATGATGTAGCAAGTTTTTGGTATGAATAGCAAGACCTTGGCATTATGTACATGGTGTATGTTTTGATGTGGGAGAGTGAGCTTTGCAAATCTGGGTTGTTAGAAATTTGAGCCATATTTGATAGCCTATGTTGATGCTTTCCCACGTGCTCATAGAGCCTTAGGAGTAGGAGAAGCAAATTTGAACCCTTGGAGCCCTCTTTTAACAAAAGAAATTGACACTTTGCCCCCTTATGTCAAAGTCTAACCAAATGACCTCTTCTTGCCTTGAAATTTGGCATGTGATTAGATCTTGCTTAGAGAATTTTAAGAAGACAAAGATCAGGTCATTTGGAGGTCTGTGGAATTTTTTATGAGTTTTCAAAGTTGGTATCAGAATTTTGGATTTGTACCAGCATTGTTCATTTGGTCAGTTGTGTAATTGTGTCATCTGAGGGCCAAACGTGGTCCAATGCCTACAAAAATTTATAGAAAGAAACTAGGTATTCACAGTGACTTTTAGCAACTAGAAGCACCTCATTTGGAGGTTTAGAGAGGAAGATATGAATTTTTGAAATTTCTGCCCAGTATCAGTCATCTTGCCTAACCAGAGGTACTGTTCCATCGATTTTTGAGAGCTGGGCTTGATGAACTGATATGGAGATATTTTTTCTCTCTATTTAACATCCATAGATTTCTATATTGGTATCATTTGCACATATTGGATTTTTTTGGAATTAGTTGGACATTTTGGAAGTTCATATCAGTAAACTGTGATAGTATCAGGACCTAGTCCGACCTCCAGACCAATTTTTATGTCAAACATCCTGTGTGTGGGATTTTATGACTTGTACATATTTTTAACATAAATTAGATATCCCAAGATTTCTAGAATGACCAAGATTACATGTTTTTATTTTTGTAGATTTAGTTATGATTTTCCAAACTTTGCCCAGAAATGGGGCCAAGTCTGGTCGAGAATGAATATGTACGTCCCATGTCTCCTTTCAGTTTCCATGAGTTGCGAGCAAGTTTTTATGATATAAATGAGTTGTAACAATGAAATTAAATATGAGGAGGCATATTATGAGCTCACACGGTCCATATGACACCAAAATGAATTGCTAGATATGACGCAACACAAAAATATTCATTATCTTCCCTTGCTCTTTTATGAGAAACTTACATCCTCCATGATAGTAAGTCATTGAAAGGCATGAGATGAGCTAGAATTTATGGTGTTACAAATATAGTCTAAATCTATGTTTGCATCGCATGAGAAATTGCTGAACATTAACTAATTTGGTATTAGCTTATTTAATAAACGAGTATTTACAATTAAATTATTTAATAAATATGTTTCAAATTATTCTAGTGCTTAAAATATTTTGATGAACAAGACTTAGCTGCTAGCGAGCTAAGCAGAGTCATCTCAAGTAGTAAAGTTTTCAGAGTTGATTTATTTAATAAATGAGTGAATGACTGGCTTTTAGCTAGAAAGCAATAATTAGTGTAGGTTAGTGCTGATGGAGTCCCTTTTGTGTCCTTCATATATAGGTCAGAATGTGAAACATTCCTGAAGGTAGATAGTAGATGCATGATGCATCGGTGTTAGTCAAAAAAAGAGAAAAACACAAGTTCGGCGGACATTGCCTAACTTGGTTTAGAAAGCCAGTGCATTTATTGGTACTGGTTTGTGTAGATGGAAGGTTTTGAATTTGTGAATTAATACATGGCTACTATAACTACTCACCAAACATAGACTAACTCATTTTTTTCATATTGAAACAAGGCCAATTTTTATTTAAAAAAAAGAAGAAAAAATTATAATATTCACTGAATTAGACGGTGTAGTGAAAAGAAAAAAAATTGTACAAATTCAGTTATTAATTTTTTTTCATATCTATGCGTCAGTGATTTTTTAATAGACTTTACTTTTGAGTTTTGAATGACGCACATTATTATTTTTCATTGACTTCATCTATTAAATATTATTAATGGACTGACTATACCTAAAAGAGAAACAAAATTATTTATGATACAGGTGTTTATTCTGTTTGATTGAATAAATACTGTCATTGTCGTATATACACAATTTTGCACAAATAATTAGTTACAAATTTGTATAATCGTACAAGTAGTCTCATTCCTTTAAGTTTCTATGTAAATTTATTTATTTTTTTTAAAGAAAACTATGCAAACTTGTTAGTAGGTACTGAGACGCATCTACTTTAAACAAAATTGTCAAGTTGGTATTATATATGAAATACATGAATTAAATGGAATAATTGTACCAAGAGCACTCTTTAGAATATTTTGATAATTTATTTAGTTAGTATTCTAACTAATTATTAAATAAATTTAGATGTTAATTTAGATGGTTAATGATTAAAGTGTCATCAAATTTTGAGAAAATATGTTCTTTTCTCCTTATAAAATACATATCTCAAAAAATTATGAATCTTATCTTATATTATTTAGTTTTTGAACTTAGCCCATATGATTTTAACCAAAAGTAGTTATACAGAAAAATTGAGAAATTTGTTATGTATATGAATTAGACAGACCTTGATGATAGGTCGGTTTAAGGAAATTGACTTTGTTTAACTTGAAAACAATATTTCTGAATAAAATTCAATAAATATTTACATAAAACAAAATTCAAAACTTGTTTAAGAACTATTATGCGGATCCTTTACATAGACTTCTTATGTTGATTTTCATTGTTCAAGTTATTTCTTTTTCTACAATTTTGTAGATGTAATGATGAAATTATGTATAAAAAATGCATGCATGGACTTTGTGGTTAGTTCTTAAATTTTGAAAGAGAATGTTTTTTGAGACTATACTATACAACTTTAATGTTACTGATGTTAGTCCTTATGATTGATGACCACTGCTTGGAATTGGACTTATTTAAATCTCTATTGTCTCCAAATATGTTTATCCAATTACTTAACATTAAGCACATTACTAAGAGTGGCCTAATTAATATTGGGGGAAAAATAAAGTAAGTAAGCCATTCTAATATTTGGTTGCAAACTCTTTTATTTTTTTCCTAAAAAAGTAGCTACAAACCATTATAGCTTTGTAGATGGATCTGTGATGGCTACTGAATATTTGTTAGACTATTTAATGACTACTTGAAGATAGATTATTGCGAGATAGAATGGAGGTGACGAAAAATCGAAGATGGATGTATAATAGAGTTGATTTGAGTCATCGACATTTTACAAGAGAGTTCGAGCAAGGTGTAGAGGAGTTTCTTGCTTATGTATGCCGATTGTCTTCCTTTTTGCAGTCGGATAAGATTAGGTGTCCATGTGCCCGGTGTACATGTAAGAACCATCTTTGTCTTGATGAGGTGAAGGTACATATTTATAGACATAGATTTAAGCCAGACTACTATATATGGACTAGTCATGGCGAAACGTTGACTGACTATCATTCAACTTTGTGTCCGATGGCAGGCGTCCAACATGTCTCACAAGGGTCACTTGGGAATCAGCTAACACAATATGAGACCATGGTGATAAATGCAGTTATGCCAAGTTTTAGGGATTATCTCGTGCCCTATCAAATCTTGATGATTGTCCTCCATCATAAAGATGATTTTATTTCCCTTCCCTTATTTTAAGATATATGTTTTGTTGAGAATTGTTATAATTTGCTTTAGAATGGTTATCATTTAATTAAGAATCATTTTATTATATTTGTCACTTTTTTGTTGAATATTATTGCACTATTATACTTTACTAGATAGGGAGAAACACTTAAACCTAAAATTTTATTATTTAATAATAATGTTATTTTCAATTTACCTTACTTTATTATGTTTTTATTGTATTTTATTAGATAGGTAATAAAGTAATATTGAGCTTAAATTTAACAAATTATTTAATAATGAAACAAATTACATTAGTAACGAAATATTCTATCACAAATCCGTCATTGATTAGCGAAGGAATATCCATCACAAATCTGTCATTGATTAGTGACGGAATTTTCGTCAGAAATCTGTCATTGATTAGTGACGGAATTTCCATCACAAATCCGTCGTTGATTAGCTACAAAAATTTTTGTCACAAATCCGTCGTTGATTAGTGACGGAATTTTTGTCACAAATTCGCCGCTAATATTTCGTTGCAAATCCGTCGCTGATTAGCGATAGAATATTCTGTCGCAAATCCCTCACTAATTAACGATGGACTATTCCATTGCAAATCTGTCGCAAGATTAGTGACGGAATATTTTGTCACAAATCCATCACTATTTAGCGACAGAATAATCCGTCCCTAGTCCATGGCTAATCAATGACGGAATATTTTGTTTGTAATCTGTTGCTAATTAGCGATGGAAAATTTCGTCATTAATCCATCACAAACTTGGAATATGTTATCCTAATAATTAGTGATGGAATTCTTTTTTACGATGGAATGTTTCGTCACTAATTAGCGACGGAATTCTAAATTCCGTTACAAATGAATTAGTGACGATGAAATTAGCGACGGAAAAAATTTGTCACTAATTTCGTCACTAATTCATTTGCGACGGAATTATCCACATTTAGCGACGGAAAATTCTGTCACTAATTTCTGTTTTTCTTATAGTGTTAGAAATTTTATTTCATTTTCAATTTACTTAGTTAATTAGATCAAAAAACCCCCTTAATTAGATAGTTCTAGGATCTTTTAATACTTAAAAAACCGAATTAAATATTGAACTCCATTTCCAAGGGAGATGACCTAGGTTGTGCCACTAGCTACATATTTAGTCCAACCTAGTTTTATTTTGAGGGTTGCGCGATACACCCATCTCCTAGACACTAAGCACGCACTTGCATGGTGTCACAAGGTCTTTGTCTATCAAACCACTTCTACAAGGACAAGTGTTTGCACTTACACAGCAAGAGGCTAGTAGGTCCCCTAGTTTGATCTGAGGTACTCTTCTTATTTATAATCATGTTATAGATACACTATTTGACTTGGGTGTGATGCATTCCTTTATCTCATATGACTGTGTTAAGCAATTGAGTCTTAAAATTAGCCTGTTGCCATTCAAAATATCCGTATCTACCCACACTAGATATTCCATGATTACATATGATCTATGCCTAAATTGTGTTATACAAGTGGATAGCCGTTGTACTACCCTTGACCTGATTTGTAACCCTTTAGATGACTTTGATGTGATCATTGGTATGGACTAGTTATCAGTTAATAATGTAATAATTGATTATAACCATAAGACTATTCCTTTACCTGCTAATATACCTAAATCTTGTCTTATGATTAAGATTGCTTGTATGTTTGCCGCCCAAGCTGAAAGGTATCTTAGGCACGGTTGCTAAAGGTTTCTAGTTTCTTTTCTTTACATGTTGAGGTTGATGATGGGTTGAAGGATATACTTATGATTAGGGAATTCTTGAAAGTATTTCCTAAAGAGATTAGTGGTCTATCCCCAAAAAGAGAATTAGAATTTTTCATTAACTTAGTTCCTGGTATGGGACTAAACTCTAAGGCTCCATACAAAATAACGCTTGCTGAGCTTGTTGAGTTGAAAAATCAAAGAGAAGAGTTGCTTGAAAAAAGGTTCATTAGGCCAAGTATGTCTCCATAAGGACTACTGGTGTTATTCATTAAGAAGAAGCACAGTAGTCTTAGGCTTTGTATTGATTATATGCAACTAAACCAAGTAACTATCAAAAATAAATATCCTTTGCCTAGAATTAATGACTTGCTTGAACAATTTACTGGAGCATCAATCTTTTCAAAGATTGACCTTTGATCTAGATACTATTAGCTTAGAGTGAAAGTAGAGGACATACCCAAAACCACTTTCAAGACTCGATATGACCACTATGTAATACTTGATCTTTCTAAAATTGAACTAGAATCGATGAGTTATAAAAGGAAGACCCTAGAATGAGATGATTAAAGGCTAAACAAGATTAGAATAATGATTTAGATATTTAGAAATGAGAATACAAAGCTAATGATGCCCCAAAATCGAAGCAAAAATAGTTAAATAAAAAGCTACAGAGGCCAGTGGCATTTTCATAATTTTAGGCAACTTTTAGAAAACTTAAAGAAGGGATATTTAAATGGGAAAATTGTGTTTCTCGGGGTTTTTAGAGGCCTTAAAAATCATAAGAAACCCTAAAATAGTTAAAACGCGTTTGACATATTATTTAAGACATTGGTTGACCACAACATTGACTGAATGGTTTGATAAGGTTTTAAATCCAGTTTGGGTGAAACTAAAGGCATTTTATGAATTAGAAAACCTAAATTTCATGATAGAAAAGACGATTCTTAAAAAGGAGTTGAAATGAGCCCAAATGAAAAGAACCAAGATAAGGGACTAAATTAAAATTTTAAAAAATGTTATAAATGAGCCTCCACCTCCCTTAAATCATGTCCCACTTCTCTCCCTCATCTTAACTGTAAAGTCCCACATCGGATAGGAAGGTCTTGGGCTAAGGCCTTATAAGTGGGGGTGAAGCTTCCCCCACCAGACGCGCATTTTCCTTGAGCGAAGGCTGGGTAACCAAGCCCTCGAAGCTTGAAAGGCGACAAAACCCTTGGGAAGGCCGGGTCAAAGACCCACAAACCAGGGGACAATACGTCTGGTGGCTCTGTAAGTGTGTTGGTATCAGAGCAGAGTTCCAAGCTCTTTCGGATTGGATTTGGCTTGAGGAGGTAGCCATTGGGCTTGGAAAAATGCTTGAATGGATATGTAAGGTCTTAGATAAGACATATTGGGTGTATGAGTATAGTTTGTGGTTTGTTCATGATGAGTAAGTGGTAGAATGGTCTTAGAACAGGTAGGGAACACCAGGAAAGAGTGGCCTCTAGAGTAGCTTGAGCAGAACCAAAGGATCCGATGGCTAGAGCTTGATGAGATATGATAGCTCGTCGGGATCAGTGACAAGTCCTAGACATAAACAATGAGAAATGATCTAGTGAATAGAGAGAGAGGCTTGCTACAGAGAGTATGTGAGGCCGAATCTTCCCTGGTAGTCAGACTAAGACCATTCCCAGATATCCTGATTAATGCAGAGACAAGTAGTGATGCAGTGCAGTATAAAATGAGACTGCAGCTGCACAGGACTAGTTTAGAGGGGAAATGAGAAAAGAGGCACCCCCTAGCCACAATACCCAATTGTCTAGATGAATTCTAAAGCCTAAAAGGCTAATGTCCTCAGCTAGAGGTTGAGTTATAAGCTACACCCTAGAGCCCCAATAGCCCAGAAGTGATGATAGCTAGCTATGCATGAACACAGCTCGAAGTAGAAACCCTTTAACTTGATAGGGCAGTGAGGCTCGGGTTGGCAGCCAAAGATGAAAATCCAATCCCTAGAAAAGTAAGTCAAGTAGAGGCCGTTAGCCGCAACTTCTCTAATGGCCACGGCGAGGAGCTATCTGAATTGCCTCGCTACTATTTAGAATCACTTACAGAGCCACCAGACGTATTGTCCCCTGGTTCGTGGGTCTTTGACCCGGCCTTCCCAAGGGTTTTGTCGCCTTCCGAGCTTCGAGGGCTTGGTTACCCAGCCTTCGCTCAAGGAAAACGTGCGCTTGGTGGGGGAAGCTTCGCCCCCACTTATACGGCCTTAGCCCAGGACCTTCCTATCCGATGTGGGACTTTACAATCCACCCCCCTTGGGGCCAACCCGTCCTCGGGTTGCACATGCGGCTAGGGCGGCTCTGATACCAACACACTTACAGAGCCACCAGACGTATTGTCCCCTGGTTCGTGGGTCTTTGACCCGGGCTTCCCAAGGGTTTTGTCGCCTTCTGAGCTTCGAGGGCTTGGTTACCTAGCCTTCGCTCAAGGAAAACGCGCGTCTGGTGGGGGAAGCTTCGCCCCTACTTATAAGGCCTTAGCCCAGGACCTTCCTATCCGATGTGGGACTTTACATTAATTGACTCACTTTCACTCTAAAATAGAAAACAAAACCAGCCCTAAGTGGTGCACCAAAGAGGGAGAAACAGGAGGAAGAAAACAAAGCCAAAAGGGTAAGATTTTGCTACTTTTTCATGCTCTTTCCTTTACTAAAGTTCTCCTCTTTCTCCTCTCTCTTCTCATGGTTTTAATGTTCTAAAAGGAGGTGTTTTATGACTAGTTTAGTAGAGGGAAAGAAGAGTTTGGAGGACACCAAAAGCCTAAGAAAGCTCTTTTGAGAAGCTTTGAAATAAGGTAAAAAACCATGGCCCAACTTGTTTCTTCTTGGCTCTCTTTTGCTTGAGTGTTTTGGCCAAACTTAGAGCACCATGTAGAGAGTTTTTTTTGTCCCAACATGATAGAGAAAGGGGTTTTGAAGCCTAAGGAATCATATGGAAGCAATAGAACTCAAAAAGAGGCTATAGATAACAAGTTATGAAAATTAGGGTTTTGATTGCACCTAGGAATTTATAAAGCTTTCTAAGGATAATTTAGCTTATTTAAGAGTATGTTTGAGTTCTCAAGACATCTAAGAAACTTCACAAGTAGCAAATTCCTTAGGAAAATAAGAAAAACTCCATGGATGCCTTTATATGTGTATGTCTCAGCCAAAGGGTCTATGTGGTGCTTAGGGAGAGTTTTCTTTGATTCCAAGGATAGAAATGGTCTAAATATGAATTATAGACACCAAAGGAACCATAGATTGAAAGTTAGGAGTTTAAGGTTCCATTATGCATAAAAAAATAACTTGGTATTAGGCTCCTTGATTTGAGTTTGTGATAACTCTAATGAGTTTAAATGAAGTCATGTGACTTAGATTGAGTGAGAAATTAGAGCCAAGATAATGAATTGTGTGAGTTGCTTCATTATACTACTATATAAGGCCATATGGATGCCTAAAGCTAGAAGTAGCTTATATAAGGCTTATGTGAGACTAGAGATGGTTCCATTGATACCTTTGTGTATTGTTTGATGTGTCTAGGCTAAGCAAATCAAGTCTCTCCCAAGTATGCTTGTGAGGTCGAGAGAGCAAAGTGAGAAACCAAGGAAGAAAAGTGGTGTTTCTTGAGAAAGATAGCTCTCTATCCTTTCTTAGATGTTTAATTTTCATTGGATTCTTGTGTGTATATTTGAAACATGAGATATATTTATAGCCATTGATCTAATGCTTTGGTACCATTATACTTCTTAAAGCATGTTTTGAACACAAGATGGCTCCTAATGGATGAGGTTGTGCCAAAAGTCCCTTAAAATAAGTGAGGAGAAGCCAAAAGTCCCTAAGAATATGTGAGACAAAGCCAAAAGTCTCAAGAAAGAGTGAGGCTAAATCAAAAGTTCTGAAAAGCTGGTGAGGCAAATCCAAAAGTCCCAAAGAATTGGGTGAGACTAGACTAAAGCCCCTTAGAGCCTAAGTTTGACTTGAATGAGTTTATGTGACATGAGAATATGCTTATGTATATTTACAAGAGACCTTTATTGCATGCTTGCATTCTTTGACATGAAAATGTGTCATATATGTATACTTAAAAGGGTAAAAGAGCTATTGAAATTCTTTGAATCTTACTCTTCCCCATATTATGTCTAACCATATCTAGGTGAGCCACATAGAGCAAGAAATGGGAGCCAAGCAACTTGAAGAATGAAACTTTAACAATAAAATGGGAAATTTATATATTTTGATGTCAAATTTTGTATCTATATAATGTTTATGAGATGTAAACTTTTTAGAATGTATAAAAGTATATAATTATCATGTATGAATAGAATTTGGAGCCATATGTATGAGAATGCATGGATTTGGCATTTTGGAGCCTTGACATGAATGTGTATATATGCAAGTAGGATAGTGAATTTGAGCTCCATGATGATTTGGACCATTTGGGATGTTTTTATATGCTGTGTTTATGCTTTTATATGTACTTAAATGGTCATGGTATAATTAGAACTCCATTTGGTGCACTTTGATGCTATTATGGTCTTAAACTTTGCCATATTCTTGGCTCAAACCACAAACTAACCAAATGAAGGAATTTGTGCATGAAATTTGGTATGAATATAGATATCATCTAGAACTTTTTAGAAAGCTAAAGATCACTATTTTTAGAGTTCTAGAGAATTTATTATGATTTTTCAAAATTGGTCAAATTATGCAGAAACTGTCACTATCACTGTTTATATGGTCACCTTGATTTTCAGTGTCATTTAGAGGCCAAATGGAGTTCAATGCTCATGAAATTTTATATGCATATAGTATACATCCTAAGCTTTCTATAACTATCAAAAGAATCCCATTTGGAGCTCTATGAAGAGAGATATAAATTTTTGAAGTTTTTGGTTTGCTATAAAACAACCGCCATACCTGAAGTATTGTTCCATCAAATTTCATGGGCCAAATATGGTTGTTTTGATCTAAAATTTTTATGGTAGCTAGATGACATCATCAGATTTCTAGAAAGCTATAATTTTCATGATTTGAATTTTTCTAGAATTAGTTGTAATTTTCTAAAATTCATATCAGAATATGGAATTCAATGGGAATTACAAAGTGTAATGTGATTTTGAGATGTATGCCTTGGACCCAAGTTTTGAGCTTCAATTTGTGATATTTCTTATTGAACAAATGTGTTAGGGGTAGACATTAAGTTAGGTAAGCTCACATGGTCCATTAAGCTAAGAATGAATTAATTTAGTTTTCAGTGATGCAGATATCCATTACTCAAAGTGCTAATTTGATGAAAATGGGAGTTTTAAACCAATTACATTACAAAACAAGTTCTATATATATACAATGTTACACACTATGAGTTCCTAGTCATGCCATTGGGGTTAACCAATGCCCCTGCTATCTTGACTAGTTTGTGGTAGTGTTTATAAATGATATCTTTATCTATTCCAAGAGTAGTGAAAAACATGAAAAACATCTTAGGATAGTTCTTTAAACCTTAAGGGAGCATTAGTTGTATGCTAAGTTTAGTAAGTCTGAGTTTTGGTTGTGAGAGGCAAAATTCCTAAGATATGTGATATCGAAACAAGAAGTAATGTTAGATCCTAACAAGGTAGAAGCAGTACTAAATTAGGAGAAACCTAAAATGGTGACCGAAATTTATAGTTTCTTAGGTTTAATTAGCTACTATAGAAGGTTCATTAATGGATTTTCACAATTAGCCATGCCCTTGACCAAGTTGACTAAGAAGAACCAACCATTTGTGTGGGATGCCAAGTGTGAGGGTGCCATTCAAGAGCTTAAGGATAGGTTGACCTCTGCACTTTATTAGTGATACCTAACCCTAAAGAAACCTTTATAGTTTATAGTGATGTCTCTAAGAAGGGTTTAGGTTATGTTTTGATATAATAAAGTAGGATGATAGCCTATGATTCTAGGCAACTTAGATCTCATAAGGAGAATTATCCTACCTATGATCTAGAACTAGCGACTGTAGTTTTTACCCTTGAGATTTGGAAGCGCTATCTTTATGGTGCCTAATTCGAGGTGTATAGTGATCATAAGAGTTTGAAATACTTGTTTGATCAAAAGGAGCTAAATATGAGACAAAAGAGGTGGATGGAGTTCCTTAAGAATTATGATTTCTCCTTAAAGTATCATTTAGGAAAGGAAAATGTTATCGTCGATACCTTAAATAGGAAATCTATTCATATGGTAATGATGATGCCTAAGGAGAAGAGGTTAATTAAGGAATTGAGAGATTTTAATTTGTCCATGATTGTGCACCCTAGTAACCTTCTTTTAGGTAAGTTGAGGATAGAAAATGATTTTAGGAAGAGAATTAAGGAGGCCTAAAAGCTAGATGAGTATTTGGGTAGGATTAAAAAATAAATGTAGATTGGAGAGGTCAAGAACTTTGACCTATCAAATGATGGTAAGGTAAGGTATCAAGGTAGAATGTGCAGACCCAAGGATGAAGAAGTAAGAAATATAGTGCTATCTGAAGCCTATAAAAATAGGTACATAATTCATATGGGCACCATTAAGATGTATAGAGACTTTAAAAGAGTTTTTGGTGGCTTGAAATGAAATTAGACATAGCAGATTTTATTGCCAGATGTCTTGTTCATCAGAGGTTAAAATCAAATATAAAAAACTCATAGGATTATTACACTTTTTAGAGATTCTTGAATGGAAATAGGATAGTATATCTATGGATTTTATGATGGGTTTACCTAGAACATCCTCGAGGCATGATGATATTTGGGTCATTATAAAATAGACTAACGAAGTCCGTCCACTTTTTACCTATTGGAGCAACTTATCCTTTAGATAAACTAGCACAACTATGTGTTTGTGAGATTTTGAGGTTACATGGTGTCCTTAATAGCATTGTGTCAAATAGAGACCCCAGGTTCACATCAAAATTTTAGCGGTCCCTACAAGAAGCTTTAAGCATTAGTTTTAACTTTAGCATTGCCTATCACCTTTAGTCAGATGGATAAATTGAGAGAACCATTCAAACTGTTTAGGATATGCATAAGGCTAGTGTGCTAGCGTTAAAGGGAAACTGGGATGTGCACTTGTCTTTAGCCTAGTTTGCTTATAATAATAGTTACCATTCTAGTATCCAGATGGCACCATTTGAGGCACTTTATGGGAGGAAGTGCATATCACCCTTTTATTAAGTAGAACTTGGTGAGAGAAGTCTCTTAGATCTAAACATAGTGGACCAAACTGCCCCTCAAATCGAACTCATCAGGAAGAAATTGTCAATTGCCCAAAATAGCTAGAAGAGTTATACAGATAAGAGAAGGAGACTTTTAGAATTTCATGCAAGAGACTATGTGTTTCTTAAAGTTTCTCCAGTGATGGGCATAGGGCAATCCATTAAGTCAAGAATGTTTAGTTCTCATTATCTTGGTCTTTTTCAATTTGGTCTAATTGCATGATGTGTTCCGTGTATCCCAATTGAAAAAGTATCACTTGAACCCTTCACATGTCATTGAGCATGAGACTGTGCATCTGTAAGATAATTTGTCTTCTATGGTTGAGCCGAAAAGGATAGTGGACTCAAAAGTGAAATAGCTATGTAATAAAAACATCCTCCTAGTAAAAGTGGTATGGAAAAGACTAACTCCTAATGAAGCAACTTGGGAGACAGAGGAAGCTATGAGGAAGGATTATCCAGCAATTTTTAAGTAAGGTATGTCTAATTTTAAGGATAAAATTTTTAAAAAGAGGGCAGAATGTAATACTTTGAAATTAATTAAGAATAATTTTGAAGAATCAAGGAAGTATAAAGGGAGATTTAAGGGACTTACAGAAATAACAATTTTAAGGAAAAGAATTTTTGGGCATTTTGAGATAAGTGATAATACTTGGGCATTATTGGGTAAAAATGGATTAATTATAGTTATGGGCTTATTAAAGAAATTAATTAATGAATGTGGGTATTTAACCTTTAGGCCTTATAATCAATTTATATATGCTAAGAACCAATTACAGAAGCCCATTCTTGGTTTGCAGAAGTGGCCCAATTTAATTTCCTAGAAGCCCAAAACTTAGAAAAAATAAGCCAAAGTGGAGCATGGACCCTTGAGTTTGCCTAAGACTTCATTAAAGCCTTAAACTCTCCATAGCCTCCTTCCTATTTTGTAGAAAACACAAGAAGCTCAAGAGGGAATTTCAGATATCCAAAGGGGGCTAGGGTTTCTTCATCATATTGTAACCATTTCTCACTTTTAGAGGAGGATTTATCCAAGGTGAGTTATATGAAACTTAATCCTCTCTTCTTCCTTTACATTTTGGTCTAATTAGTTTATTATTTAGGGGATTTTCATCTTCTTCTCAAATCTAAAATTTGTTATTTTGGTTGTTCTTGCATAATTTTTAGAGGTCAAGACTAGGAGAACCATTAAGTAAGTGTCTTCCTTTTCATTTTGGTATGTTTCATGCTGGGAAGTGGCCCCAAAGATTGATTTTTCATTTAGGTTCTGCTATTGTACGAAAATGCTAGGAAATTGAGGTGAACCAACACAGTCTAAGGTAGGAGTTTTAAATCAAAATTTATGGAACCCATTAGAGGTTTGGTTGGAGTGATTGGGCTTATTGTTTTTGTTATGGTTAGGCACTAAAGATGATATTTTTGGGAATTTAGGGCCCTTAAGGTGTTCTAGCATTGTTAATAGCTTTCAAGGATTTTGGGCAACCAGTGAGGTAAATGGGGCTAAAATTTTAATTTCTTACATATGTGCTTTGTCAATCTAATATTTGCTGCATAAATATGTTTTACTGTGCTAAATGATTGGTTAGCTACTTGATTGTTGTTTTGGACCGTGACTGTGTCCTTAGTAGAGTTGTAGTGCTGCTGCCACCCATGCATTGTTCTTCGATTGAGTACCAAGTTGTGATCAAACTCATGAATGCACTGAGCCCAGAGTGTGCTCAATAAGAAGTTGGCACTATGGACAAGCCTTTCCCTGTGTTATTGGCCATTAATATGATAAATGTGATTGCTAGTATAGGATAGTAGTAACTGGTAATCCAACTAGTTCATTTATTAATCATGATGATGCTTTCGGTAACTATGTTTAATATGCATTTATACTTTTTAAATTATACATATGTATAGAATTATCCTGCAGTTATTGAGATTCATATCTCACCCCATTTTATGGGATAATGATTTCAAGTGAAGGTTCCTCGGGTAAGGAAAAGAGGAAGCAGGTAGGTGAACATCTGCGATTGAGGCCTTGTGTAGGATTTCTACACTTGGACCATTTAAGTTAAAGTAGATACTAATTTTGTGATTTCTTTTGTATAACATCATTATGGACTTATATTTCCAAGTTTAGGTATTTTGATATTTTATAATCAATGATGTATCTAATAAGGAGTTCGATATATGTAGTACTTGAACTATAATATATGTAATTATTTATGATCTAATATGGATTAATGTTGATCAAGAATTATGACTTATCACTTTAAAATATAATTATGCCTTGCCATGAATGATCAATTTGAATATTGTTGTATGGAGTCCTATTGAAATATGTATCAAAATGATGTTGTTTGTAGCTAGGATACCTTTTGCTGTCATAATGTGCTAATATATAGTCGTAATCAATTGCTATGATCCCCTTGAGGAAATAATCAATGACGATTAGTGAGTTGTGGTATTTAGGAGTTGGGAGGTCTATAAAACTATGTATGTTAGCTATGGAAGTCCTAAAATTCATCTAGGGTTAGTGGTAAATGGCTGGAAAGTGTGTAATTAAAGAGAGTAGGATCAGGAGGAAGTTGAGTTGTGGCTTAGAGTCTTCTTGTCAGGGCCAAAAGTGTATTTAGGGGTGATAGAAGCTGGAAGCATCATAACATGAAATTTTGAGTCATGGCACAACACTGGGAAAATTCACTTCAATCTTGCCACAATGAGCATCGAGCAAGATGCTTGGGAGAGTTCTAGAGAGGTCCCTTGCCACAGCGCCATATAGGCACACTACTATCAGACTTGAGGAAAATTGGAACCTTGAGTTCCAATGGCTTATCTCACTTACAGTGCAGGGGGAGCCTGTCATAGTGAGAATCATGAAAATTTAATAGTGGAGCCCAGGGGAGAGCTTTGCCACGACATAGGAGTTTTAAGTGGTGATGAGAATTGCATATTTTTATTTTCAAGTTGCAGTAGCTTACTTGGCCACGGCGAGGATTGCTTATGTAGTGGCCCAAGTCTCTAAACACCCATTTTAGTTTAGAAACTTTGGTTTTCACTATGGTAATGACATGTGTTTAACTTGTAAACTAATGCAAATGAGTTCTATGTTGCTTATAGCCAAATGTGAATCAAATGGAGATCTTATGGAAAATTTTTAAGGAGAATTATATTTAAGGACATAGAAATGAAAAAAATTATTTTGAAGGACCTGTTACTACTAAGTTCAACTATTTGTTGCTAAAATCAGTGGTAATCATCCTAAAACAAGTGGTAACAGGTCCTTAAAAATAAATATCTTCACTTCTAGGTCCTTTGTTATAATTCTCCTAAATTTTTATATACTTTAGTCATGAATCTTTTTGCTAATTTATTTGGTGATTGGGAATAATTGAAAAAGGGTCAAATTTTCCTTAAGTTTTCATCCGTTAACAAATTAATAATAATGTTTAACCTTAAGTACTTATGTTTAAGAGACCAATTAAGCTTAATTAATGTGTTTAGAAGTTAGAGTTGTTACATCCTCAACCTTTACCCTAAGTTGATAGTATCTAGACCTGGGATTAATCTTTGAAAAGACTAATGGTCTTGTTAATTGGTCAAGTAAATCATCAATTCTAGGTAAAAGATATTTATTTTTGATAGTCACTTAGTTCAATTGCCTATAATCAATGCAAAGTTTAAGGCTACCATCTTTCTCCTTAACAAACAACATTAGCGCTCCCCATGGAGACACACTCAACCTAATGAATCCTTTCTTAAGCAATTCTTCTATCTGGCTCTTTAACTCAACAAGCTCAGCAAGTGCCACTCTATATGGGACCTTAGAGATTGGACCTATACAAGGAACTAAGTCAATGAAAAATTCTAGTTCTCTAACTTAAGGTAGTCTACTAATCTCTTTAGGGAGGACCTTTGGGAACTTCCTAATCATAGGTATATCCTCAACCTTAATATGCAAGAAAAGAATATAAGAAACCATTGGCAACTACACCTAAGGCACCTTCTGACTTGGATAGCAAACACACAAGTAAGCCCAGTCAAAGGATAGGATTTAGGAATAACAGTAGGCAAGAAAACATTTTTACGATTATAATCAAGTATCACATTATTGGCTGACAACCAATCCAATACCAATGATCACATAAAAAATCATGTAAAGGGACATAAATCAAGTCAAGGGTGGTACAATGGCTACTTAATTGTATAACACAATTTAAATACACTTTAGATGTAACACGGAATACCTAGTAGGGTGGGACACAGATGCTTCAAATGGTAGCAAGCTAATTTTAAGACCTAAGCACTAAACACAGTCATATGAAATGAATGAATGGGTCACACCCGAGTCAAACAAATACATCTACAATATGGTTATAGACAAGAAGAGTACCTTGGATTAGACTAGGGGATCTACTAGCTTCCTGCTACTTAGCAAACACCCCTCCTTATGTAGGTGGTTTGACAAATGAGGCTAACTCTCATGACACCATGCAAGTTTATGCATAGTGTCCTAGTTTTTTGAACATGTTCAATGATCTACATCATATATAGGTCACATGGTTACAATCTTGACATCAAAATGCTATTATAAAGCCTATTTTTCTACTTTATTGTCTAAGTCTTGGTTTTCAAGGTTGTTGGCCTCCATTTTTTTGCTCACCTAGACATGGTTAGACATATGTGAGGGAAGAGTGAGATTCAAAGAATCCTAATAGCTCTTAACATTTTCAAACATACATAATAGATGTATATATATGTCAAAGAATGCATGTATGACATTCAAGCTACTAGTGAACATACATCAATCATTTTCTTTGTCATACAAACACATACATAACAAACTAGGCTCTCAAGAGCATTAGTCTAGCCTCACCTAACTTCCTTGGAACTTTTGGATTTGTCTTACCTACTTTCAAGGGACTTTTGACTTAGTCTCACTTTTCTTGAGACTTTTAGCTTTGTCTCACCATTCCTAGGGACTTTTGGCTCATCCTCACCCATGCTAAGGGACTTTTGGCATAACCATACCCATTCAAGCCACTTTGCATTCATAAACACATTTTAAGAAACATAATGGTACCATAACATGTAAGCAATGGCTAAGAACATTTTTCATAGTTCAAACATACATACAAGCACTCAAAGACAAATAAACATCCAAGCAATACATGTGAGAAAAGTTAGAGAGCTAGCTTGAAGCAAGATTCACATGCTTTTCTCTTTGATTATTCTTCCCCTCTCTCGGCCAAACACTTGCTACTAGGTGGATCTTGATTCTTTTAGTCTAAACACATCAAATGGGACACAATTACATCATTGAAGCAAGCTCTAGTATCACACACACTCTATGTAAGGCTACTTTCTCATATGTCTTCATTATGTTTCCATACAAGGCATAATGAAGCAATTATTGGAATTCATGATCTTAGTTCCCATTTCTCATTCAATCTAAGTCTCTTGACTCCGTTTAGACTTCTTGGAGTCATCACAAATTCATTTCAAGGAGACTAGATAAAAGTTGCATCTTTATGTCTCATTATGGAGCCTACACCTCCATCTCACAAACCAAAGTTTCTAAATTTATTCTAAGGCTTCCTTTGATATTCATCTATCATACTTAGTCCCTTTCTAGTGTTGAAAAAATTTAAAACTCTTTCTAGGTGCTTATGGTGGTCTTGGCCGAGACATAGACATGAAAGAAGACCAATGGAGTTTGGTTCATTTTCTTTAGGGAGTTGGCACATGTGAGGCTTCCTAGGTGTCTTAGGAACTCATACACACTCTTAGACAACTTAAAATTTTCCCTAGGAAGCTTCATATTGGCTAAGGTGCAACTAAATCCCTACCTTTTGCATCTTGAAATCTAATGCTCCTTTTTTAATTCTAATTGCATATTCTTAAATCTCACATTCTAAAACCTATATTTCTTCATTGTTAAGACTAGAAATTACTCCTTCTTGCTTGGGTCTAGTGTTGGCCAAACAATACCCAAGAGGAATAGACAAAGAGTTACAAGGGAAACCATGAAACTTACCTTGATTTCTAGCCTTTTCCAAGAGCTCTTTCACTTGGTACAAGCTTCTCCTTCAAATTCTAACTTCCCCCCTCTGAATAAGTCCTAAAATAGTCCCAAAACAAACACTAAAACTATAGGAAAAGAGAGAAGAAGGAGGAGAACAAGTTTGCTAAAGGAATGAGTATGAAATTCCATGATTTTCTTACCTTTTTCCTAAGCTTTTTCGTTCTTCCTTTGCTCTCTCCTTGTCCATAATTCTTTGCTAGTCTCCTCTCTATTTTGGACAGAAGCTAGGTTGGTTAACATGAGGAGAAGAGTGGGACGTGTTATATGGAGGAAGTTTCTTGAAAATTCCCTTTTAAAAATTTTCTTTCATGTCCCCTTTTCTTGGCTTTTGCTATTTATGTTCATTTTAGCTCTTTTTTAGAACCATATTTTTCATCATAAAATTTAGGTCCTCTAACTTATAAAATACATTTAGTTTCACTCAAATTGGATTAAAAACCTTCTCAAACAAACTGATTAAAGTTCGAGTCAACTAACGTTCTAAAACGTTAATCAGATGGATTTGAACCATTTTAGGGGTTCCTATAGTTTTAAGGGCCTCTAAGAATCCCACAAAACTCAATTTTTCCATTTAAAAATCCCTCCTTTGAGTTTTCTAAAAAGTGCCTAAAATTACAAAAATGTCACTACCTTTTGTCTGAATTTATTTAACTACTCCAGCTCCAATTTCTGGGCATCTTAAGCCTTGGATCCTTATTTTCCATTATTTAGAATTTTTTTCTATTTTTATTTGACTTCAAATCTTTCTAATTATGGGACTTTCTTTTATATTTGGCCCATTTCTAATAGTTTCAAGAAAATTGGGCATTACATATCATCATTAAGTGACGAGAATCAACCTTCTCCTATAACATAACCTTCTGCCATAAAAATGGTGCAATGAGGCATAACCTTCTTACCGATTTCATCTTATATAAGTCTCATAGGCAATCAAATAGCAAGGAAACTCGTAAATAAGTGTTTCACATAACAGTTCAATAGGAATATAATTAGAAAGGCAATCAAATACTTGAACAGCAACTCAAGTGCTCCCTAGCCACTCTTCGATAAGATAAACTTTAATTCTTATTACCAATATGCCTACTTTGACATGGGTACAACCACCAAAACAACCAAATTAATAACTAAGTTTAAAATGATTATTGAATATCTAAAGCAAACACTACACTCCTCTTGCATTCCTTAAATTCTCATATGAACAAGCTTGCTCCAAGCCTCTATAACTCACTTTTAGTTCAGATTTACAAAATTTTATTACCTATGCATCCTTGACTAACAATTGGTAAATTAAATTCAACAATATATATATATACAAAATTCCCTCTCCTTTCATCTTTCAAAGCTTGGCTAACATTGTAGCAGAAATATCTTTCATATAGCACTATAAATATACATATTCAAAAAGCTATACCTTGCTGAAAAATTATGTTTTTCTCCTTCCTTCGATCATTAGTTGAACTGTGAAGCAATACTCTATTTTTCCTTCAAGCCATGGTCAAAATTTCTAGCATATACCAAAGACAATCATATATGGAACAATGACGGTTATGTTGAGCAACCTCAAATAGAACTAGGTTGAAGAAGATTTATAGCTAGTGGTAACACCTAGGTCATTTCCTAAGGAGTTTTGCTTCTAATTATCTATGAAAAATTTCTCCTTGTGTCATTAAATGAGAGGTGTTTGGTGGATTTTGAATTACTAAATTTTAAATGAATTAAAGAAAATAACAAGAACTAAAAAAATTAAAACTAAGTAATGGCAACAATTAGGCAAAGAGTGGTAGCTAACCTTTAAATAGACTTTCTAGAATTCAATTATCCTTGCTCCTTTTTAATATACCCAAACTTGGACTTAAATTCTTACTTCTTAGTGTATTCTTCATAAAGATTCTTGAATTGCCATCTAAGACTCAAATTACTAATGATCAAGGAATTTACAACCACAGAGAACCATGAAAAACTAGTAACTTAGGAATAAGAACACACCAAAATAGTACTTAAATGCTTATTAAATTCACTGAACAATTTATTTAAATATGCTAATTAACTAATTAGATTAAAGGTTTCCTCAAGCACAAACATCACACAAAAGTCCAGCTACTTAATACAATGACCATTGCACTAAATAGCCTAAGAACAAGAGGAATTAACTATCAAATCAATTAGCCATTAAGTTTGAATTTTTTACAAACACTTAGGCTTCACAACAAGTTTCAAATGTGAAATTATAATCAAAATTATAGAGCAATTTAATCTAGTACATTCAGCCATCAAAATCTCCATTTAACAAGCTAAACCTAGCCAAATTAAACAAAGAAATTAATGCTAAGAGTAAAGGATAGGGAGAAGAGAATTTAGCAAACTTAAGGATGCATCTTGGAGCTCAAATCTTCATCCATGGAAGTCACATTCTCAGCCAGCTACCTAAGTAAATTTAAGCTTCCATTGAGGAGATGGTAGAGGAAAATAGAAGGAAGAACCCACAGCCATGGAGCTTGATAGAGGAATATGAATATCAATCACATCTCGTCCCCTGGAGCTCACAAACCCAAGAGAAAGTTCAGCCTCCTCCATACCCCTCACATGTTCTCCTCCTGTTTGTATATGTGTGGGTCCCCTTGTGATGCTGATGTGTTATGAATATATTATAAAATCCAATACGTGCTTCTCCTATCTTGTTCCTCACTCTCTGCCCGTATTTCTCTTGCTCATGCTTTTTCTTCTCTTCACGTCTTACGTGATGCTATTTATGCCTTCTTTTTTTTTCCTTTCATCATGTGCCTCTTGTAACCATGTAGACCAGCCTTACATATATGAATCCCTTGCCACATAGAACTAATGCATGCTTCATGCTAAATGGAGAGTGCAGGGCCGAAGCTACGTGTTGTATCATGGAGTGCATTCACATGGGGAAGAGCTGGATGTGTAAATGGTATACATGTATGGTATAAACAAGTGTGCACATGTAAGCTTTGTGCATGAGTGTGAAACGTGAATGAATGGTCATGGAATGTGTGATGATATGTAAGTGAATAAAGCTCACTCTTTAGTGCCTTTTCTTTAATAGCTAGCTATGCAGTGCATGTGTGTTTTCTTTCTTGCGTGGCTGCTCATGTATTATGTGGATGAAAGTGTGAGTGTTTTCCTTCCTTATCTTAAAGTACCTGTCACGGTTAGTGGGAAATGAATGGGGTGAGATTCTTGGGAGAATCTTAGTAGCAAATCTCATTTCACATCAATACATACTGTGTAATTCCTTAACCATTTAGCCTACTTATTCCATTAAAAGGCCTAGCTTCCATCACTTACATGGAAATAATGCATAAATTATAGTATTAAATTGCGTTACGTAAGGTCCAAAAATTTCATTGTGTTTCATGGACTATATGAACTCATCCATATCATTTTCTATCCATAAAAAAATTATACAAGCCATAAATATCACATTTGGTCTCATCAATTTTCGGATTTGGAACCATATCACACAAAATCAGGATTTTGCCTCAAGTTCCATATTCTAGCTTTTTGCCATCAACTTTGGAAAATCATAATCAATTCTAAAAACATTGAAATCAAGCAAATGATAGCTTTCTGAAATGCTCTGAATGTCAACTATAGGATAAAAATCATTCCAGGCCATGAAAGCATCAACTAGAGTATAATTGATAATAGAAAAGTACCAAAGGTCTAGCTGCCCAGGTTTGCTATCATAGGTTACTAATATAAATTTTAACAATTCATAACTAATTCTATAAAAATCAAAGCCCAACAAGCCATACCATTTTGGAAATTTTTGGATGTCTACTAATAAGTAAAAATAATTTTAGACCAATGCCATGGCCTTAACCCTATGGAAATTGATAGAACAGTAACTTAGGTCAGGCTACATTACTGGTACTATCTCCCTCTATAGAGCTCCAAATGAGGTGATCTTAGTGGTCTAGAAAGCTTATGGTGTTTGGTTTATGCCTATGAAATTTTATAAGCATTGGACTTCATTTGGCCCATGTGTGATATAGAAACGAAATTTGACCATATGAACAGTACACATTACCATTCTGCATATTTTGGACAACTTTGAAAAATCATAATAAATTCTATAGAGCTCCAAATTAGGTGCTCTTTGACTTTTGTGAAAGCTCTTGATGAGACCTAGTAGTTGGCCAAATTTCATACAAAAAATCATCCATTTGGTTAGACTTTGGTTTAACTCAAGAAATGGTCAAATTTGAAGCTTCAAATGGGATTTTAAGACACCAAAAGCTCTTCTTGAATTTCCACAACCACTTAGGCAAGTCTAAAAGCATAATTATCATATATAAAAGCATGTCAAATGATCTAAATCATCATGGAGCTCAATCTTACCTTGCCACTTGCATACATACACATGAACATCACACATCATAAAAGCTCTTTGGTGGCAAAAGCATATATACTCATTTATCTAGCTTCCATATTGATATATACACCATTTATACATACATTTGGACATGTTCAAGGGTTTACATCATGTATACATCTCGTGGTTACATATTTTGACATCAATATGCCATCAAAATACCCATTTTACATAACCATTTGTCAAATTCTTGATCTTTAAGGTTGTTGGCCTCCATTTCTTTGTTCACTTGGCTCACCTAGACATGGTTAGGCATATGTAGGGGAAGAGTGAGATTCAAAGAAGCTCAATAGCTCTTAACCCTTTCAAACATACATAATGGATGCTAAAATATGTTAAAAAATGCATGCATAGCTTTCAAGCTACTAGTGAATGTATGCATAACATTTTCCATATTCAAGAAACTCATACATAAGCTTTCAAGGGCATTGGTTTAGCCTCACCCACTTTCTTTGAGACTTTTAGACTTGCTTTGCCCACTTTTAAGGGACTTTTGACTTAGCCTTGCTCTTCTTGAGGCTTTTGGGTTCATCTCACCTATTTTTAAGGACTTTTGGCTCATCCTCACCTTGCCAAGGGACTTTTGGCAACACTAAACCAATGTAAGCCATAATGCAATTATAAACACATTTCAAGAAATATAATGGTACCATAACATGTAAGCATTGGCTAGAAACATTTCTCATGGCTCAAACATACACACAAGCACTTAAAGACAAGCAAACATCTAAGTCATGTATGAGAGAAAGGTTAGAGAGCTACTTTGAAGCAAGAACACAACAATTTCCTCTTGAACTCTTCTTCACCTTTCTCAGCCAAGCCTTGCTATTAAGTGACCCTTGGTTCTCTTCACCTAGACACATTAAAAGAGATATAAATCACTCATGGAAATAAGCCTTGGCATCATACACACTCTATATGAAGCTACTTTGTTTTATGGCTCCGTTATGCTTCCATACAAGACCTTATAAAGCAACTAGGAGAATTCATCATCTTGGCTTCCATTTCTCATTCCTTCTAGGTCTCTTGACTTCCTTTAGATTCCTTGGAGTCATCACACATTCATTTTAAGGAGCCTAGCTATAAGTTGCTTTATAATGTCATATTATGAAGCCTACACCTCCATCTCACATTCCACGACTTCTAAATTTTTTCAAGGCTTCCATTAATGTTCTTTCATCATTTTTAGCCTCATTCTAAGCGTGGAACAAATTAAAACACTCCCTAGGCCTCTGAACCATGCTTAGCCAAGACTATAGCATCATTAGTGCACCCATGGTTTTTGCAACTTCTCTTAAAGGAAATGGCACATGTGAGGCTTTCTAGGTGTCTCAAGAATGTGTATATATTCTTAGACAACTTAAATTATCATTAGGAAGCTTCATATTTGTCAAAGTGCAACCAAATCCTTAAATTCTATAACTTGCATGCTAAAGCTTCCTTTTCAATTCTAGTTGTATATTCTTAATCCTCACACTCCATAACCCTTGGTTCCATCAAGAACATATGAAGAAAAACTCTCCTCCTCATTGTCTCTCTCTAGACCAAAGCTTCAATAGCTTGGAAACATAAGATTTTGCAAGTGTTTCAAGTAAAGTCTTCCCTTAAAATGAAGCTCTCTTCACGCAGATTATTTTTCACCAATTGGTTTCTTGAAAAGAGTTCCTTTTTCACTTGGTTCAGACCTGAATCTTTAAGTTTTCAAGGAAAGAAAACCACTATTAGAGAACTCTTAGGGAGAGGAACAACTTTCTTAACTGGCGTGGGATGAAATGTGGCTGTTTACTTACCTAAATAGAAGCTTAAACTTCTTCTTCTCTCTCCCCTCTTAATGTCATGCCATAACTCTTTAAAATTTTGAAAATGGAAGCCTGGAGAAGATGATGAGGTGTAATCTTACTTAAGAAGTCTCTTTTACAATTTTTCAAAATGACCATTTTGCCCTTACACGCATGTTTACTTTGTTTAAGCTTATTTCAACTCCTTTTTGAGAATCTTCATTTCCATCATAAAATTTAGGTCCTCTAATTTGTAAAATGCCTTTGGTTTCATTCAAATTGGATTTAAAACCTTTCCAAATGAATCGATCAAAATTTGAGTCAACCGATACTCTAAAATGTAAACTATAGGGGTTTAAACCATTCTAGGGGTTTCTATGGTTTTCAGAGCCTGTGAAAATTCTGGAAAACTCATTTTTCTCATTTAAAAATTCCTTCTTTGAGTTTTCCAAAAAGTGCCTGAAATTATGAAAATGCCACTACATCTTCATTGAATTTCATCTAGTTATTCTGGCTCTGTTTTCAGGGCACCTTTGGCCTTGGATCCTCATAATTTAAAGCCTAGATTATTACTCTAATCTTATTGGACTTCAAATCATTCAATTTGGGGGACTTCCTTTTATATCTGGTGAGTTTTGTATGTTTACAAAGAAACCGGACATTACGTTTCTCACATTTACGGAGCTTTATCTTCATACGATAATATCTTAAGCTTTCTAGAAAGCTATAGTATGCATGATTTCAATTTTTTTAGAATTAATTATGATTTTTGAAATTTCATATCAGAATATGGAGCATATGCAAAAATGGCAAGTGGGTTGTGATTTTGTGTGATGCACTTTGGACCTGAATTTTTAGCTTTAAATTGTATGAATTCTGGTTGAACAAATGTGTTATATAATATTTGATTTTCTGAAAATGAGAGAAAACGTGAGAAATGTAACTTACAGTTTCACCGTAAATGAACGAAATTCACCAGATACAAAAGCAAGTCTACCAAAATGAGTTAGTTAAGGTTCTAAAAAATTTAGAAAGGATTTTAGACTCTTAAAAATGAGAATCCCAAGCTCAAACGGAAGGAAAAACAAAGCTAGAATGAAAAAACAAAGTTGAACGAAAGGTTGACGAAACATAAGGATATTTTTGTCATTTTGAGCAAATTTTGGAATTCACATAGGAGGGCTTTTTAAATAAAAATTTTGAGTTCTCCAGGATTCTTAGGGGCACTGAAAACCATGGGAGGCCCTGAGACAGCTAAAGCCCCTCTGGTGGATGTTTTCTGATGTTGGTGCACCTGAACTTTGACAGATTCATTTGAGAGGATTTTAGCTCCAATTTGAGTGATTCCAAAGGCATTTTATTCAATTGGGAACTTAAATTTCATAATGGAAAAAGATGGTTCTAAAAAAGGAGCTAAAATGAGTTAGAAATGAAAATGCTAAGAACAAAGGGCAAAATGAAAAATTTTGAAAAGTCTTTCTTAAACCCTTTCTATATATGAGGCGCCCTTCTTCTCCCCTCATTTAGGTCGACCAAATTCTACCTCAAAGCCAAAGAAGAGAGGCAGGTCCTAGGCGTACCAAGAGAAGAAGCTTTGGAGGAAGAAAAGGCAAGGAAAAGGTAAGGATTTCTTAGTTTCTCTTTAGCAAATCCATCCTCCTTCACTTTCCCTTATTTTCCATAGAACTTTTGATGTATTTGGGATTGTTTTAAGGTCTGACCAAGGAGGGAAAATTCGGATTTGAAGAGAGGATGCCAAGGAAAGTGAGAATCTAGCAAGAAAACAAAGAAAAATAAGGTAAATCTTCCATCCCATGATAGCCACTTCCTCCCCCTTCTTCTCCCTATTTTGCCCCATGTATGTAGCTATAGGAGGGCTTGAATTTTAGGTAGAACCAAGGTGAATCTTAAGAATTTAAGGGAGGAGAATAAGAATATGCAAAGAAATTCTAGTAAATGCCATGGATTTGCAACATAGGAAGGCTAGGGTTTTGGTTGCACCTTAAACTCTATCATGAACCCTAGCCATATTTTATGATGTTTAAGTGTTTATATGAGTTCCTAAGACACCAAGATAGCTTCCTACATGTTTCTCCCATCAAAGGAAGCAAAGAAACTCCAAGGGTGCCAAGAAGAGTACATGCTTCAGCCAAGGAGAGTTCATGCACCTATAGAGTGTTTTAATTCCTTCTAAGCTTAATTTTGCATCATGTGTGATGGGAGAATATGAGAGAAAGCCTTGGAAAAATTTTAGAAATCATAGATAGTGAGATGGCCTTATATGTTCCATAATATGGCTTAAAGGAGCAACACCTAGTTAGGCTCTTAGAATTGATTATGTGATGACTCCAAGAGGTTTAAATGGAGTCAAGAATTATAAATAGATGGAGAGAATAGAGCCAAGATGATGTTTTCCAAAGGTTGCTTCATTAAGTGCATTATGGAACCATAAAAGAGCCTTATAAGTCACCTAGATTTTCTAGAGATTATGTGGCCTTAGAATTTGAGTGTGGCCTTAGAATTTGATTCAAGAGTATAATTAGCTTCCATATAATGTGTCTAGGCCAAGAGAAGTGATCTCCACCTTCTTGGGTGTATGAGGTCAAGGGAGAGGACTCAAGACTCAAGAAAAAAGTATGTAAATGCAAGCAAGGTAGCTCACTCCTCCTTTTCTCATGCATGAATGTATGCTTGGCTTGTCTTTAAATGTGTGTTTTAAGCCATGAAAAATGTTTTAGCATGAGCTCTTGTTCCATGGTACCATAATAATGCTTTATGTTTTCAAATGATGTTTGTTATATTTGTTTTGGTTTGCTTGAGTGTGCTGAAGCCAAGAACACTTAGTCATGGTGAGAAGGAGCTAAGAACCCTTAAAGTTGGTTGAGACAAAGTCAAGAGTCTCCCAAAAATGAGGTTGACTCCCAAGAGTAAGGTTGAGTCAAAAACCTCTTAAAGAAATGGGTGAGGCAAATCCAAAATCTACAAGTGAATGGGTAAGGCTAATCCACTTACTTGGCAAGCCTATATATGCTATGTATGACTTGCTCCAATGTTAAAAATATCTCTTGAATGATTGCACATGTCAATATGCTCATGCATGCATTTGTAAGACTTATTTTGCATCTTTATGTGTGATTGAAAGAGAGATGAGCTATTGGAATTCTTTGAATCTCATTCCCTCCTCTCCAATATCCTAACATGCTAGGTGGACCAAGAGAACAAGGAAATAGGAGCCAACTATATGGTTGAGTCCAAAGCTAAAGAATGGGTGAGGCAAGTCCAAAATCCATGTGGAAAAGGGTGAGACCAATTCAAACACTTAGTGAGCTCTTGAATGTCTTGTATGACTTGCTCACATGCCAAGCTTGCTTCTTGAATGTTCATGACTTCCATTTTATTCATGCATGCATTTTTAAGGCTTGCTTTGCATATATTATGTATGATTAAATGGGAGATGAGCTATTGGAATTCTTTGAATCTCATTCCCTCAACTCCAATAATCTAATATGCTAGGTGGACCAAGTGGACATGGCAATGAGAGCCAACCACCTTGTAGAAAGAAGATTGACATCAATATGTCTAGCTTTTGCCTTTTAGAACCATAATAATGCTTAATGATGTATATTATTGTTGTAAATGTTCTATGACCCTTGAGACATATGTAATTATGATATTATATGATGTAGGATTGAAAGAATGTGTTATGTGAATGATGGAATGTAAATTGAGTATGTTATGACATTATAGTTTCATGAATGGCTTTATGGAAATATGCATAAGTGTGGATGAAAAAGTCAAAATGAGATGCATGAGGTTTGGGACCATTTGGACAGCTCACATAAGTCCTAAATGTGCTTTAGACTTGCCCAAAAGGTGCCAAAACCAAAGGAAAGCCATTTGGCAATTTTGGTACCCTATATGGAGCCAAAATTGACTATAATGGAACCCTATATTACTTTTTGGCCAAATGAGCTATTCTTGATATGAGATTTGGCATACAATTAGAGCTTATTGAGAGCTTTTTGGGAAGCTAAAGATCATAATTTTTGAAGGTCTACAGAATATTTGAGAATTTTTCAAAGTTGGCAATTTTTCTGGTTTTGGTCTGCTACACTATTCATTTGGTCCGAAAATGAAATACCTGGAAGTATCCGAGTTCATTCTTTTAATAGACTTTTTCCACTTCCTTCATGGATTTGATGATGTGATGCATAAGAATATTATAAGATGAGCTAGAAATTATGGTGTTACATTTATTGGTATCAGAGCAAAGGTTCAGGCTCTTGATGTGGGTTGTGGCTTGTGTTTATGAGTTGCCTAGGTGCATATGAACTTGTTTTCAGATGAATTGAGTGCGCTTGATGGTGGAAGTTTTGTGACAACCTACCTTCTAAACATGGTAATTATAGTTAAATATGAAATTAATAATTAATGATCAAGGTTTGGAGTCGTTACAGTTTATTACGTTATGAAAATATAGAGAAATTTGAACCTTGATGTTAGGGTCATCACTAAACAACCATAAACAAAAAAAAATGCATAAGAGAAATCATACTACCATGAGGGGTTTACGATTCATCCATTCATCAGTTTCAACACAACCTCCCATAAGTATTCCTATATCATTTCCTAGCATTACCATTGAAGAAACTAGGGTTTCTAGGCTAAAGGTAGAAGTTTGGAGATTTGCGTCGCAGCCCATACCATTCCCACCGCGACTAAGTTGCTCTCTGGAATTTTTGGGCAAATTTCTCAAATTCCGTGATGAGTTGGACCATCACCGCGACCAACCTACGTGGCATCGCAGCAAAAATGCCTCATGGAGCTACTGTTCTAAGTCCCACGACTCTTGTCTCGGCGCAATACACTCATGCCGCAGCGAGATTTGCTACTGGACACCCTCAATTTGTTCACTCAACTAGCGTCACAGCGATAAGTGATGCGCCGCGGTGAGGTTTTATTCTGTTACCTTTTTGGGTGATTTTTTTCACTCTGCGCCGCGGCGTTCCTCGCCACTGTTACTCTCTAGGAAAATATTATTCGCTTGCGTCGCGGAAAGATTACTCATGTCGCGGCGCCCCTTGCTTCTGTCACTCATTTGGCTACGGCTAAGAAGGCTTAGGCATGACGTGACTCTTTCCTGTAACAACATCTCCTAAATTTCGTCCCTTACACTCCAATTCTCATCTTAGGACTACCCTAGGATCACTCCCACTCATTTTATATGACTCTAATGGTATTTATCTTCCCTAGACACCCAGCTATTCTACCATTACCAATTCACAACTTAAATGTAAATTTCCACTCCTCCAACTATCTTATACCAGTAAGTCCATAGAGTAATAGCAACAAGAATTCATGCACTATTGGGAATTAAAAGTCGATATACATTCTGTCAGAGGTTTCATACATCAATGGCTCATATTACCTCTAATACATCGCATAATGATATTTCCAATAGTATACCACACCATAAGTTCAGTAAAATTCATACGTCAAGTGTTATGGGTTCATACATCTGATATTAAGCTAAAATGAGGTCTAACTCCTTAATGAATACATCCTTGGTAATCAAAATATAAGAGTCTACACTTGGCAACATGAATACATGATGATGCTATACAATAAGGAATACAAAATTTAGCATCTATACTAAATAAGTCAGCTTATGTGCAGCCTTCTCCCCACATGATGAAACTCATGGATTTTCATCCACTTGTCTCCCCTTATCTTTACCCGAAGAACCTTCACCAGAAATATTAATCCCATAAAACGGGGTGAGATGCGAATCTCAATAGCCAAGGCAATTCTATCATATAATCCAATTTAATTAACATACATGCATAATTTCACATAAGTATCAGAAGAACACCAGTCATATCAGTAAATAAAATAATTATGCTATCATGATCATTATCCTATACTAGCAATCATATTTTCACATGTTAAAGGCCATTAACATTGGGAGAGGCCCATCCACGGCACCTACTTCCCTTTAAGCACAACCAGGGCTTAGTGCATCTGGGGTTTGATCATAACCCGGTGCCCGATTGAAGCACATGCACGGGTGGCAGCCACACCACAGCTCCACCATGGACTCACAAGGTTAAACACAATACAATAGATAGCCAACCAATTCATTCAACATTTTAAATCATTCATGTACAGCAAATATGAAATTAAAATAGATATATGTATGGAATTAATATGAACCCAGTTACCTCACTTGTAGATAATTACAACAGCCACCAATGGTACAAAAATCTCCCTAAAACCATAGCATCGGAAAATTATTACTTTAAGTCATCATTAACAGTTGCAACAAGTGTCCAAAGAATTTAAAATGCTAATGACTACCTAGGGAACACTTACCCAACCACTGCAAATCCCAAATTTGGATTAAAGTGTTCTCTACCAGAAACCTTAATATTTCACCTAAAATCCTAAGCAAATTCGTACAAAATTAATACCTATACTATAAATCAGCTATGGGAGTCTCAAACGAGCAAAGAAAGCATCAAAATGAAGGATTTATACTCACCTAATGTCAGCCCTAGCCTCAACCTACGAATTTCACCAAGAAAATCCTAAACAACCACATTTCAGATTTTGGGTATGGTGAAAATACTCCAAATGAAAAACTAATTAGACCAAAATGAAGAGAAAGATGAGAGGATTAAGTTATATAACTATTACCTTGGCTGAATCTTGCTCTAGAAGTGGGAAAATGTGGAAATATGCCAAGAACCCTAGAGCCTCCTTTGGACCTCCGAATTTTGAGATGGGTGTTTGTGTTTCAACAAATGGGGAAAAGGCTGAAGCATTAGGGTTTTAGTTGGGTCAAATATGGGTCATGGGTTGCTCCAAGGTCAAACTCCATTTGGGCTTTAGATTTTAGCTTTGTTGGGCCAACTCTTATGCATTGGGCTGCTGAAATTCCATTGGGCCAAAACAAGTTTTAAGAGCTCAAAGGTTTTGGGTATGCACAAGGGTTATTGGGCCAATTATAAGAGCTTATACAAGATGGATCTTGGGCCTCTATCACATTGAATTATATTGGGCCTGCACCTAGCTTATTGGGCCCCCATTAGCCTTTTATCATGATCTCCTATATTAATTTGGGCCTAAATGAAATTTCTCTCTCAATTAAATCTCAAACCCATATTAATAATTTATCTTTCCAAAATTTTCATTTACTTAACTGACCTAATTATTTTATGTTAATTATTCTTAATTAACCTAATCCATAATTGATACCTGAATTAATTTTTTGGGGTATTATATTCTCCCCTCCTTTTAGAAATTTTATCCTCAAAATTAGACATACCTTACTCAAATAATGCAGGATAATCCTTCCTCATTGCTTCTTTTGTTTCCCAAGTTGCTTCATCTGGGGTAAGTTCCTTCCATACTACCTTTATCAGAAGGATGTCCTTATTACGCAGCTATTTGGCCTTTGAGTCCATAATCCTTTCTAGTTCAACCACATAAGACAAATCATCTTGTAGATGCACATTCTCATGCTCAATGACATGCAAAGGGTCCGGGTGGTACTTTTTCAGTTGGGACACGTGGAACACATCTTGCAATCTGGCCAGGTTGGGAGGTAAAGCAACTCTATAGGCTATGGGTCCTATCCTTTCAAGGATTTGGAAAGGACTAAGATAACAAGGACTGAGCTTTCTTATCCGGATAGACCATCCTACCCCTGTCACTGGAGTAGCCTTAAGGAACACATGGTCTCCTACCTCAAATTCTAACGGTCTCATTCTCTTATTCGCATAACTCTTTTGCCTACTATGGTCAACCAACAACTTCTTTCTGATGAGTTCTATTTGATGGGTAGTTTGGTCCATTATGTCTGAACCTAAGAGACTTCTCTCACTAAGTTCTACCTAACACAAGGGTGACCGACATTTCCTCCCAGAGAGTGCCTCAAATGGTGCCATATGGACACTGGAATGGTAACTATTATTATAAGCAAACTCAGCTAAAGGCAAGTACACATCCCAACTCCCTTTTAACTCTAGCACACTTGCCCTAAGCATGTGCTCAAGGGTTTGGATAGTTCTCTCAATCTGTCCATCAGACTAAGGATGACAGGCAGTGCTAAAGTTAAGACTAGTACCCAAAGCTTCTTGTAGAGACCTGTAAAATTTTGAAGTGAACCTTGGGTCTCTATCTGACACAATACTATTAGGGACACCATGCAATCTTACAATCTCACAAACATATAGTTAAGCTAGTCTATCTTGGGGATAAGTGGCTCTAATAGGTAAAAAGTGGGCAGACTTTATCAATCTATCTACAATCATCCAAATAGCATCATAACCCGAGGATGTTCTAGGCAAACCCATCACAAAATCCATGGATATACTATCCCATTTCCATTCCAGAATTTCTAAAGGGTGTAACAAACCTGCGGATCTTTGGTGTTCAATCTTAACCCTCTGACAAATTAGACATCTAGCAACAAATTCTGCTATGTTTGACTTCATCTCAAGCCACCAACAGCTCCTCTTTAGATCCCTATACATCTTAGTGGTGCCCGAATGAATGGTGTACCGACTCTTATGAGCTTCTGATAACACTATATTCCTCAATTCTTCATCCTTGGGTATGCACACTCTACCCTGGTATCTCACTAAACCATCTTTTGATAGGTCAAAATCTTTGACCTCACCACCCTCTAGTTGCTCTCTAATTCCTCCCCAGTAGGCATCTAGCTCTTGGGCCTCTTTAATCCTCCTCTTAAAGTCATTTTTTATCCTCAATTCTCCCAAAAGAATGCTACTAGGGTTCATTGAAATTGATAAATTCAAATCCTTCATCTCTTCAATCAACCTTTGCTCTCTAAGCATCATCATTGCCATATGAATAGATTTCCTACTCAAGGCATTGGCGACCACATTCGCCTTCCCTGGATGATACTTTAAGGAGAAATCATAGTCCTTAAGGAATTCCATCCACTTCCTTTGCCTCATGTTCAACTCCTTTTGGTCAAACAAGTACTTTAAACTTTTGTGATCACTATAGACCTCAAATTGGGCACCATAAAGATAGTGCCTCCAAATCTTAAGGGCAAAAACTATAGCCGCTAGCTCTAGGTCATGGGTGGGGTAATTCTCTTCATGGGGTCTAAGTTGTCTAGAGGCATAAGCTATCATCCTACCTTGTTGCATTAGGACACACCTTAATCCTTTCTTAGAAGCGTCACTATAGACTGTGAATGTCTCTTTAGGGTCAGGTATCACTAACACAAGTGTGGTGGTAAGCCTACCCTTAAGCTCTTGAAAGGCATTCTTACACTTAGCATCCCACACAAATGGTTGGTCCTTCCTAGTCAATTTTGTCAAAGGCATGGCTAACTGAGAAAATCCCTTAATGAATCTTTTATAGTAGCCGGCTAAACCTAAGAAGCTACGGATTTCAGTCATCGTTTTGGGTCTCTCCCAATTCAGTACTGCTTCTACCTTGCTAGGGTCTATTGCTACCCTTTGTTCTGATATCACATGACCTAAGAATTTAACCTCCCACAACCAAAACTCACTTGCTTAACTTAGCATACAACTGATGCTCTCTTAATATTTGAAGAACTATCCTAAGATGCTCTTCATGCTCTTCACTACTTTTAGAGTAGATGAGAATGTCATCGATGAACACTACCACAAACCGGTCAAGATAAGGCCTAAAAAAAATCCTAATCATATAATTCATGAAGATGGCAGAGGCGTTAGTTAACCCAAAAGGCATAACTAGAAACTCATAGTGGACATATCATTACCTAAAGGCGGTTTTAGGTACATCATCAGCCTTGACTCTAAGTTGGTGATACCCCGATCTAAGGTCAATCTTTAAAAAGACTGACACTGTAACTAATTGGTCAAGTAAGTCATTAATTCTAGGCAGAGAGTATTTATTCTTGACGGTTGCTTGGTTCAATTGCCTATAGTTAATGCAAAGCCTAAGGCTACCATCTTTTTTCTTAACAAACAACACTGGTGCTCCCCACGGAGACACACTTGGCCTAATAAACCCTTTTTCAAGTAGCTCCTCTAATTGACTCTTCAACTCAACTAACTCAGCAGGCGCCATTCTATACAGGGCCTTAGAGATTAGACCTGTACTGAGTACCAAATCAACAAAAAATTCTAACTCTCTCTTCGGAGGTAATCCACTAAACTCCTTAGGGAAAACCTCAAGGAACTCTCAAATCATAGGTATATCCTCCAACCCATCATCAACCTCAACATGTAATGAAAAGAATACTAGAAACCCTTGGCAACCACGCCTAAAGCACCTCCCGACTTGGGCGGCAGACACACAAGTAAGCTCAGTCACAAGACAAGTTTCAGGTATATTTGTAGGTAAGGAAACAGTCTTACGGTTACAATCAAGTATCACATTATTAGCCGACAGCCCGTCCATACCAATGATTACATCAAAATCACACAAAGGGATGCAAATCAAGCCAAGGGTAGTATAACAGCTATCCAATTGTATAGTACAATTTAAGCAGACATCAAATGTAATCATAGAATATCCAGTAGGGGTGGACACAAATAGTTCAAAGGGCAACAGGCTAATTTTAAGACCCAGACACTTAACATAGTCATATGAAATGAATGAGTAGATCACACCTGAGTCAAACAATGCATCTACAACATGATTATGGACAAGTAAAGTACCTTGGATCAGACTAAGGGATCTACTAGCCTCTTGCTGCGTAAGTGCAAACACCCTTCCTTGGATAGGTGGCTTAACCGATGAGGCTGACTCTCGTGATATCGTGCAAGTTCATGCATAGTGTCCATGTTTCCCACAATTATAACACATGGGCATGGCCCATTCCTATGATTCTTCCCACACTTAGCACAAGTGGGTGGGACATTCATTGTACTTCTTGGTGGCTGATAAACACATATTTCTATCTATTTTATTCTCCTAAACATAGGCATTTTAATAATGAAATATGGCTTTAAGACTTTAATTAGATAAGATTTTGTTTTAGAAGCCATTTCTATATTTTAGGAAATTATTTGCAAAATTGTGAAATTTTGATGCATAAATTTCTTTAAAAGATTTTGTGAATTTTCCTCTTAAATTGTTCTTACTTGTTATGCAGATTTTCAATGAATAAATGATGTTTGAATAAAGATTTGAGTTGGAGGGAAGAAGGAAAGAGAGGCTTCAACTTGGGTTCCTTTTCATGAGAAGGCAAAGCAAGAAGCAAACTCAAAACAGAGGAGAAATAAAACACTACGGGTTCCCTTCCCTCTCTTGAAGCAAACAAAGAAGTCACATAGAATCAAGTGAGGATAAGAAGAAATACTACGTCATGTATGAGCAGCTCGCATATTGAGAACGTGGATCAGAACAAAGTGTTGAAAGGATGGAATGCAAGATTTTCAACGTGAACTTATACACACAAAGCATCCAACGTGAAAAACGTGAGGAAGTTGCTGCATGAGTTGAAAAACGCATTAAGAAGCTTGGAAGCCACGTGGAAGAAGCTTGAGCTCGAGCAAAGAAACAAGAAGCCATGGCCACGTGAAAAATGGGAGAAGAAACTGGAGAGAATTGGCAGCAGCAGGAAGAACCACGCTTGGGCAGAACCATGCATGAAGAGCAACGTCTTTAGCTCGAGAAAAGCAAGCTGAACGAGAGAGAAGCAGCTGGGTAGAGAAGAAGCGCAGAATCAAACAAAGCACGTGGGAAATAAATGAAAAGGATGCTGAAGGAGCAATGTGGGCTGGATGTATGAACTGAGATGGAGTTAAGAGAACGAACATGCCCAAGAAGCCTCTATTTTTGAGTTTAAGAACAGAGAAAGACGCTGAAAAGGATGCTGAACTGGGCAGAACATGGTAAAGAAGGCTGACGTGAAGGATAAGAAGCAGCTGCAAGAAGCAAACTTGAGCAGAATAGATGAAGAAGTAGGCTCGGTTTTAAGAAGAAGTTCACGTAAATGAGCTGAATGAGACGCAAGAAGAAGCTACATGAGCTGAGGAACGAGATGGTGCAGTAGCTCACAAACTCGAGCAGAACAAAGGCAAACGCTGGAAGCCAACATGAAGAAAATAACGGGCTACACGTGATTCACTGAGGAACAAAAACGTTGGAGCAGCAGATTTAATGGTTTATTCTTGCATGCAAAGCTGTGCGTGGATGAAGGATTAAATGAAAGGAAGCAACGTGAAGAAGTTGGAGCAAAGAGAAGAAGCTTGGGCTGAAGGTTAAATGAAGACGTGAATAATAACGATAAGAAGGAAGCTGCATGATACGAAGGAGCTGCAGAAACAAGAGAAAAGGAATTTATATGGAATTCAATAAAATAAAATAACCAGCGGGGCCCACCTCTTATATACATAAAGTAGCTTTAGGGAATTGGAAATAATGCATTGCATGGAGTGAATAAAATCACGTAAAAGAAGAGCAGCAACACGTGAAGCAGAACGAAGAGAAGCACGTGAATTTTAAAGGAGATAGAAGCTTCATTCAGCACGCCTCCTTCATTCAATTCATATCCATTATCCATTCGCAGAATCCAACCATCTCACGCCTCAATATTTACGGAAATCTTCATCTATATATATCCTTCGTTCCCATTCATTCGAACCACGCCTCATCCATCCATCAAGTCATTCATTCATCCCATTCATCTCTTCATTCATCCATTCCATCCAATCATTCATCCTCCACTCCATTCCATCTTCCATCTACATTCCATGAAATTCTAATCCATCTTGAGGCTAGCTAGGAGGAAGTTCTTGGAGAAGCTTGAATCCATGGAGAAAATTTAGAATTTTGGCTAAGAATTTCTCTATTTTTCCTACATTTTTTCTCCTTAATTTATTGTCTTGGTTAAGTTGTATTTGATAGGGAATTTGTGTAATTGTAATTAGTGGCTGGTTATACACTAATTAGAAAGTATTTTTGTTGATTAATTGATCTGATTAATTTCAATATTATCTGAATTCCCATGTATGCTTCGAAGGTGTTCGATAAAATACATGAGTGAGATTATTTGTTTGAATTGAGGATTCCTTAATGTTTAGTTGGTTAATTAAATATTTAGGATGATTCAGAGGCTAATCAATTAGTTAATCAATCAAATTGAGTGTTTAAGATCTTAAAGACAAGATTTAACAGTTTAATGTGGGATTGAGGTCTCAATTCAACATTAGATCGTTGATCTCTTGAATCTTGAGTGGTTACCCAAGATAATTTGTTATGAACACGATTAGGAACTCTTAGACCAGAATTAATCACAATTAGATTAGGATAAGGATAGTGGATACCAAGGGACGAATCCAAAGCTAGTCACAAGTCCATCTTTCACCCATAATTCACTCAATTAGATAGTAATTAGGAATTTTAATTCAATTTTATTTTAAATAGTTTAAGTAAATCAAAATCCCCTTTGTTTAGGAAATTTTAGAGTCTTTTAACATTTGAAAAACTCAATTAAACATTGAACGCCAATTCCAAGGGAGATGATCTAGGTTGTGCCATTAACTGCATATTTTATCAGCCTAGTATTGTTTTGAGGGTTATGCGACGATCCACTCAAAATTTGGCGCCGTTGGCGGGGAATTGGATTCTCAATTGTTTGAGAAATTTTTCTAAGTGTTTTAGCTCTATTTTTTAATTCTATTTTGGTTTAATTTTTGTTTTGTTTTGAACTTGGAATTGGCCAATTTCGGTGTTACGCGTCAAGTGTCCTGCTTATTGAAATCTTTGTTTAAAGTGCCCAGAAAATTCTCAAACTTCGTTTTCCAAGGTTTTTGGGTGTTTTAAGCAAAAGTAATAGCAAAGCTATTAGATGCACCACTTTTTGGTTAAATTCCAACGTTTAAGGCACGTTTTCAAATTTTTTAGTATTTTCTCGAATTTTTTTAGGAATTTTTCAAATTTTCCGAATTTAATTTCTTTAATTTTTTTTGAGTTTATTTTACATCATTAACCTCTGTTTAGGAGTGTTTTTGATAGTTAGTTAAGTCTTAGCTTCATTTGAATTTTATTTTCTTGAATTAGAATTAATTTTAATTATAACTTATTAGTGAATTGTTTTTGTGCTGAAATTAATTGAATCTCTCATTTTTCTTTGCTTTAAATGAATCCATATCATTATTCTAATCAAGGTGTCTATGATTCTTTTACAGAGCATAGGATTTCTCAGAAGTTGGATGAAGCCATGTCAATGCTTCAAGGCCTTCTTGAAGGACAATTACAAAGCCAACAATACCAATAAGTCTAACAACCATGCTACCAACCATACCACACCTTCCATAGGCAAGAGCCAGAGTATGATAATTACAATTATCATGAGGGGTATATGCAACAAGAGGTCCAAAGGGAATCAAGTTGGGAAGAGCAGCTAATGGAAGCTTGTATTATTCAAAACCAACGATTGGAGCAAATGATCCAACGGGGAACTGAATGGTTGCAACTCCAAGACCAGCAAATGGCAGATAACCTCATGAAGGATTCAGGATTCCAAATGAATCAATCGACTAATGAATCAATTGAAGAGCAAATTAGAAGGGAAATTATAGAGGAAGAAGAGTCCTATTCATCGGGTAATATCCTTCCATATTCTAATACTTTGCAATTGGTTGAAACTGAATCTAGTTTGCTTGATAGCACTATGACTACTGATGCATATAATGTTGTTGATTCTGAATTGCATGATAAGGAAGTTAATGGGGAAATTGTTGTTGAATATCCTGATCTGGTTGATTATGGTCACTCATTGAGCAAAAATGACACATTTATTGATGTTCATGATCCCTTGTGTACTGATGCACTTGGAATTTCTACTCCTAGCTGTGATTGTAGCTATGAATTCATGTCTGAATCTGTTAACGATGAATCTATTGAGTCTAGGGTAGTAGATAAGTGTGGGGGTGATCTAGAATGTGATGATCATTCTGTTCTTGGTGTGGAATTGGTTGATAAGTCTGTTGATGATGCATCTACTAAGTTTAAGGAAAGCATACCATCTGGATCATGTGATATAAATGATTTAAATGATTCTGTTGATTGTGTGTGTGCTGGACCCACTATAAATGATAGATGCTCTCAAATTAATACTTTCATTGAGACTAGTGAATTCCTCACATATTCTAGTCAACATGATTCCTCACTAATCTGTGATGGTATGATTGATGAAACAATGAATGTAGCATGTGATAAGAATATAGACATTGAAATTGTTGGATAGCTTATTGATAATTCAGACCCAACTCCTGAATGCTTATGCGATGATATGCATACATGTCCTGTGTGTGCTGAGATTAATGAGTTTCTGGAGTCTGATAAATCTGTTGAATCCATAGAGTCCTTTGCTTGCACTGAAACTGTCAATAAAATTGATTCTCCTGATCATACTAGTATTGATGAGGGCATGCATAGTGATAATGCTGATGTTGAAAATTCTATTGATGCTTGTGCTATTATTGATACTAGTGAGATACTAAATTTTGTTATTGATCATTGTTTAGAATCTTGTGAGCCTACTGATGTCTCTTTGATCAGGGAAGATACTGTTTCTCTTGTTGAGAGTGCTGAACAAATTCTTGAAGTTAGTGAGTTAATTCCCAACAAGCCACAGACTCTCTTGGTTGAGGAGAAGCAACTGACAGACACCTTGAACTCAAAGGACTGTGAAAAGTTACAATTAAATTTTTCTGTTGAGGCAGTGATTCTTACTGATGGGAGTCTAGTAGATTTCGTTGGCTTCGATAGATTTTTAGAAAATTTTGATTTTAAATTTCCTTTCTTTGGTTTTAAATGCCTTAGATTTAATTTTTATTCCGTTCTTGGTTCTGAATATGCTGAATATGACTTTCCTAAACTACTGATGGTAGAGGAAGTCCATGAGTCATCTCTGCATGATCAATCCAAATGCTTTAAAGTGGTTGACTTAAAGTTATTCAGCTAAGAAGGAATAAAGTAGTTTTAATTTTGATTTTTGATACGTATGATTAGTTAGTATTTAATATAGTTCTATTTAGTTTAGGATGTAGTTTTCTTTTTTCTTTTTTGCATTATAGCTTGTCTTTATTTTGTAGGTAATAAAAGGTTGCTAACCAGCTACATAGGACTCTAAGCCAACTTTGAAATCTTCGATTCAAGCTCATCCGGTTGTATTCTTTCCTCTCACTCTCTTTATTTTGTGTTGTTTATCTGTAACTAGATTATGTGCTAGCATTGAGGACAATGCAATATTTAAGTGTGGGGGGAGAGCTATTTCATTCCATTTTATCTGGCCCTTGTTTTGAAAAAAAAAAAAAAAAGCCAACCTACATGCATTTTATCCATTGTTTAGCCACTTTGAACCTTGATCTTCTTTTCTTATTTAACCATAACCATTAAATATGTTTCCCACCTTGTTTTAGGATGCCTTAGGGATTTTAAGGAGCATTACATCTAATTGAGATGAGAGAATATGTGTCTTACATCCATTTAGGCCATGGTTATTAAAAGTTGAGGAAATTGTCTTGAAAAAAAAATGCAAAGAAAAGAAGAGATAGAGATGAAAAAAAAAGAAGAAGAAAAGCAATAAAAAAAAAGAAAAAAAAAAGAAAAAAAAAAGCAATAGAAAATCAAAGAAAGAAGTATTTTGAATAGTTGCTTATATGAAAGGAAGGCCTTCAAAATGCACATTTTCCTTATCCTAAGTCTCATTTTATTACTCTTGAGATCTTTAAGGTATTCTATTCGTTAGTTGTAATCCCCTTGTTTTAGTCATCCATTTATTTCACTTCCTTAGCCCCATTGCAACCCTGAATAAAGTCCTCTTGATTTGTGCTTTGCATTTGGCATGGGTGGTGGAGACTTAGAAGCTTGACAAGCTTATAGTAGTGAGGTTTTAATAGGTGGAACTTGAGTGATGCACATCCCTTAAAACACTTGAGAGTTGAGAGTAAACACCAATCCATGAGAGGGGCTATGCATTTTGATTCATTCTTTTCAAATGAAATTGCCATGGAGCTTAATTCTTGATGCAAGTGAAGTTAGCTTTGATTGTTAAAGTGATGAAAAATTGTGATTATTCTCTATCTTGTAACTTTCCACACCTTCCACGCCTTCCTTTCCATTTTCATTCTCCATTGTTCATTCCACTAGCTTTCCTTTAATTTTGAGCTTTACCCAGGAGTGCAAAGGTTTAAGTGTGGGGGAATTTGATAAACACATATTTCTATCTATTTTATTCTCCTAAACATAGGCATTTTAATAATGAAATATGGCTTTAAGACTTTAATTAGATAAGATTTTGTTTTAGAAGCCATTTCTATATTTTAGGAAATTATTTGCAAAATTGTGAAATTTTAATGCATAAATTTCTTTAAAAGATTTTGTGAATTTTCCTCTTGAATTGTTCTTACTTGTTATGCAGATTTTCAATGAACAAATGATGTTTGAATAAAGATTTGAGTTGGAGGGAAGAAGGAAAGAGAGGCTTCAACTTGGGTTCCTTTTCATGAGAAGGCAAAGCAAGAAGCAAACTCAAAACAGAGGAGAAATAAAACACTACGGGTTCCCTTCCCTCTCTTGAAGCAAACAAAGAAGTCACATAGAATCAAGTGAGGATAAGAAGAAATACTACGTCATGTATGAGCAGCTCGCATATTGAGAACGTGGATCAGAACAAAGTGTTGAAAGGATGGAATGCAAGATTTTCAACGTGAACTTATACACACAAAGCATCCAACGTGAAAAACGTGAGGAAGTTGCTGCATGAGTTGAAAAACGCATTAAGAAGCTTGGAAGCCACGTGGAAGAAGCTTGAGCTCGAGCAAAGAAACAAGAAGCCATGGCCACGTGAAAAATGGGAGAAGAAACTGGAGAGAATTGGCAGCAGCAGGAAGAACCACGCTTGGGCAGAACCATGCATGAAGAGCAACGTCTTTAGCTCGAGAAAAGCAAGCTGAACGAGAGAGAAGCAGCTGGGTAGAGAAGAAGCGCAGAATCAAACAAAGCACGTGGGAAATAAATGAAAAGGATGCTGAAGGAGCAATGTGGGCTGGATGTATGAACTGAGATGGAGTTAAGAGAACGAACATGCCCAAGAAGCCTCTATTTTTGAGTTTAAGAACAGAGAAAGACGCTGAAAAGGATGCTGAACTGGGCAGAACATGGTAAAGAAGGCTGACGTGAAGGATAAGAAGCAGCTGCAAGAAGCAAACTTGAGCAGAATAGATGAAGAAGTAGGCTCGGTTTTAAGAAGAAGTTCACGTAAATGAGCTGAATGAGACGCAAGAAGAAGCTACATGAGCTGAGGAACGAGATGGTGCAGTAGCTCACAAACTCGAGCAGAACAAAGGCAAACGCTGGAAGCCAACATGAAGAAAATAACGGGCTACACGTGATTCACTGAGGAACAAAAACGTTGGAGCAGCAGATTTAATGGTTTATTCTTGCATGCAAAGCTGTGCGTGGATGAAGGATTAAATGAAAGGAAGCAACGTGAAGAAGTTGGAGCAAAGAGAAGAAGCTTGGGCTGAAGGTTAAATGAAGACGTGAATAATAACGATAAGAAGGAAGCTGCATGATACGAAGGAGCTGCAGAAACAAGAGAAAAGGAATTTATATGGAATTCAATAAAATAAAATAACCAGCGGGGCCCACCTCTTATATACATAAAGTAGCTTTAGGGAATTGGAAATAATGCATTGCATGGAGTGAATAAAATCACGTAAAAGAAGAGCAGCAACACGTGAAGCAGAACGAAGAGAAGCACGTGAATTTTAAAGGAGATAGAAGCTTCATTCAGCACGCCTCCTTCATTCAATTCATATCCATTATCCATTCGCAGAATCCAACCATCTCACGCCTCAATATTTACGGAAATCTTCATCTATATATATCCTTCGTTCCCATTCATTCGAACCACGCCTCATCCATCCATCAAGTCATTCATTCATCCCATTCATCTCTTCATTCATCCATTCCATCCAATCATTCATCCTCCACTCCATTCCATCTTCCATCTACATTCCATGAAATTCTAATCCATCTTGAGGCTAGCTAGGAGGAAGTTCTTGGAGAAGCTTGAATCCATGGAGAAAATTTAGAATTTTGGCTAAGAATTTCTCTATTTTTCCTACATTTTTTCTCCTTAATTTATTGTCTTGGTTAAGTTGTATTTGATAGGGAATTTGTGTAATTGTAATTAGTGGCTGGTTATACACTAATTAGAAAGTATTTTTGTTGATTAATTGATCTGATTAATTTCAATATTATCTGAATTCCCATGTATGCTTCGAAGGTGTTCGATAAAATACATGAGTGAGATTATTTGTTTGAATTGAGGATTCCTTAATGTTTAGTTGGTTAATTAAATATTTAGGATGATTCAGAGGCTAATCAATTAGTTAATCAATCAAATTGAGTGTTCAAGATCTTAAAGACAAGATTTAACAGTTTAATGTGGGATTGAGGTCTCAATTCAACATTAGATCGTTGATCTCTTGAATCTTGAGTGGTTACCCAAGATAATTTGTTATGAACACGATTAGGAACTCTTAGACCAGAATTAATCACAATTAGATTAGGATAAGGATAGTGGATACCAAGGGACGAATTCAAAGCTAGTCATAAGTATATTTTTCACCCATAATTCACTCAATTAGATAGTAATTAAGAATTTTAATTCAATTTTATTTTAAATAGTTTAAGTAAATCAAAATCCCCTTTGTTTAGGAAATTTTAGAGTCTTTTAACATTTGGAAAACTTAATTAAACATTGAATGCCAATTCCAAGGGAGATGACCTAGGTTGTGCCATTAAGTGCATATTTTATCAGCCTAGTATTATTTTGAAGGTTATGCGACAATCCACTCAGTGGCCCTATGCTTCTTCTTTGAGGGACATTCCTTAGGGGTGGTCTCTTTCCCCAAGAGCCACTCTCACTATTGGCTCCTTTCTTACTTCCGCCCCTAAAGGGCTCCATGCTCCAGTCACGTTTACCCTCCAGGGTCTTCTTCCGCTTGGCCTTACTCTCCATCATAGCCCTTTTCATCACTCTACACTTCTCCACTAATTCATCAAAATTACAGATCTGTAGAGATAAAATTTTGTCTTTAATCTCCGGTTTCAGGCCTCTTTCAAATTTCTCAACCTTCCATGGCTCATCATCATATTGTTTCAAGTAGGAGGAGAAGCGAGACAACTGAATAAATGTGGCTGCATATTGGTCCACATTCATGTCCCCTTGTTCGAGGAAGTTAACTCAGCTTCCTTATTAACCCTTACTAATGGTGGGAAATACTTACTCTCAAATGTAGTTTAAAAACTTTCCCAAGTCAAGGGTATCTCCCTTGCAATCAATAATCTGGAGGCATCCCTCCACCAATGCTCATCTTCACCCTCCAACTTGTCGATGGCTAGCTTTGCCTTTTATTCAGTGGTGCAGGTCATAACCTCAAAGATTTTCTCTAGTTGCATCAACCATCTCTCAGCCTTCTTAGTGTCTAACTCCCCCTAGAATGATGGAGGATTAGCCTCTCTGAATTTGGCCAATTCAATAGAGAGGTCACTATCCTCCCCTTGGTGTCCCACACCAGGGTTATGACCAACCCCCACTCGATTTTCCATCGGCACCTCTTGATTTTGCTTATTCATGTTTTTATGTAGCTGCTGCAGCGCTTGCATAGTCGTTGCATGAGCCTCAACTTGCTCTTGAAGCCGGTTAGTTATTGCCCTAACTGTAGTTTCATGGACCTCGGCTTCTTCTCACATTTGGTTGGCCATTGTAGCCATGGCCTTTTGCATCTCTCTTAGCATCTCAGTTGTTTCTCTACGTGTAGCCATCTTACTCTGCAATGCTACAAGCATAACTATAAGCATCCCCTGTTAACCTATAGCCCAAGGCAAACAAAACATAACTTCACCTATGGCAGGTAAATGTATGTATGAGAGTTATCACTAAGTCACAATGCTTCCCTATCATGCATGCATCATGATTGCCAAGTTTTCTAACCACAAAGTTATAAATCAAACACATTTGCCTGAGCCATTGCTCTGATACAAACTATGATAGTCCTACCTTCTAAACATGGTAATTATAGTTAAATATGCAATTAATAATTAATGATCAAGGTTTGGAGTCGTTACAGTTTATTACGTTATGAAAATGTAAGGAAATTTGAACCTTGATGTTAGGGTCATCACTAAACAACCACAAACAAAACAAAAATGCATAAGAGAAATCATACTACCATGAGGGGTTTACGATTCAACCATTCATCAGTTTCACCATACAAAAACTTCCCACAAGTATTCCTATATCATTTCTTAGCATTACCATTGAAGAAACTAGGGTTTCTAGGCTAAAGGTAGGAGTTTGGGGACTTGCGCCGTGGCCCATAACATTCCTGCAGCGGCTAAGTTCCTCTCTGGAATTTTTGGGCAAATTTCTTAACTTTCGTGGTGAGTTGTACCGTCGCCCCGGCCAGCCTATGCGGCGCCGCGGCGGAAATGCCTCCTGGAGCTACTGTTCTAAGTCCCACGACTTTCACCTCAGTGCAATACACTCATGCAGCAGCGAGATTTGCTACTAGACACCCTCAGTTTGTTCCCTCAACTAGTGCCGTGGCGAGATTTCATTCTGTTACCCTTCTGGGCAATTTTGTTCACTCTGCGCTGCGGCGTTCCTCGCCACTGTTACTCTCCAGGAAAATTTTATTCGCTTGTGTCACGGCGAGATTACTCATGCCGCGGTGCCCCTCACTTCTGTCACTCATTTGGTCACAGCTAAGAAGGCTTAGCCGCGACGTGACTCTCTCCTATAACAACATCTCCCAAATTTCGTCCCCTACGCTCTAATTCTCATCTTAGGACTACCTTAGAACCACTCTCACTCATTTTATAAGACCCTAATGGTATTTATCTACCCTATACATCCAGCTATTCTACCATTACCAATTCAAAACTTAAATGTAAATTTCCACTCCTCCAACTATCCTATACCAGCAAGTCCATAGAGTAATAGCAACAACTATTCATGCACTATTAGGAAATAAAATTTGATATACATTCCGTCAAAGGTTTTATACATCAATGGTTCATATTACATCTAATACATCACATAATTATATTTCCAACAGTATACCACACCATAAGTTCAACAAAATTCATACGTCAAGTGTTATGGGTTCATACATCCGATATCAAGTAAAAATGAGGTCTAACTCCTCAATGAATACATCCTAGGTAATCAAAACGTAAGAGTCTACACTTGGCAACATGAATACATGATGATACTATACAATAAGGAATACAAAATTTAGCATCTATACTAAATAAGTCAGCCTATGTGCAGCCTTCTCCCCACATGATGAAGCTCATGGATTTTCATCTACTTGCCTCCCCTTATCCTTACCCAAAGAACCTTCACCTGAAATATTAATCCCATAAAATGGGGTGAGATGCGAATCTCAGTAACCAAGGCAATTCCATCATATAATCTAGTTTAATTAGCATACATGCATAATTTCACATAAGCATGAGAAGAACACCAGTCATATCAGTAAATAAAACAATTAGGCTATCATGATCACTATCCCATACTAGCAATCATATTTTCACATGTTAAAGGCCATTAACACCCAGAGAAGCTCGTCCACGGCACCTACTCCTCTTCGAGCACAGCCAGGGCTTAGTGCATCTGGGGTTTGATCATAACCCGGTGCCCGATCGAAGCACATGCACGGGTGGCAGCCACACCACAGCTCCACCATGGACTCACAAGGTCAAACACAATACAATAGATAGCCAACCAATTCATTCAACATTTTAAATCATTCATGTACTGCAAATATGAAATTAAAATAGATATATGTATGGAATTAATATGAACCCAGTTACCTCACTTGTAGATAATTACAACAGCCACCAATGGTACAAAAATCTCCCTAAAACTATAGCATCAGAAAATTATTACTTTAAGTCATCATTAACAGTTGCAACAAGTGTCCAAAGAATTTAAAATGCTAATGACTACCTAGGGAACACTTACCCAACCACCGCAAATCCCAAATTTGGATTAAAGTGTTCTCTACCAGAAACCTCAATATTTCACCTAAAATCCTAAGCAAATTCGTACAAAATTAATACCCATACTATAAATCAGCTATGGGAGTCTCAAACGAGCAAAGAAAGCATCAAAATGAAGGATTTATACTTACCTAATGTCAGCTCTAGCCTCAACCTACGAATTTCACCAAGAAAATCTTAAACAACCACATTTCAGATTTTGGGCATGGTGAAAATACTCCAAATGAAAAACTAATTAGACCAAAATGAAGAGAAAGATAAGAGGATCAAGTTATATAACTATTTCCTTGGCTGAATCTTGCTCTAGAAGTAGGAAAATGTGGAAATATGCCAAGAACCCTAGAGCCTCCTTTGGACCTCCGAATTTTGAGATGGGTGTTTGTGTTTCAGCAAATGGGGAAGAGGCTGAAGCATTAGGGTTTTAGTTGGGTCAAATATGGGTCATGGGTTGTTCTAAGGTCTAACTCCATTTGGGCTTCAGATTTTAGCTTTGTTTGGCCAACTCTTATACATTGGGCTGCTGAAATTCCATTGGGCCAGAACAAGTTTTAAGAGCTCAAAGATTTTGGGTCTGCACAAGGGTTATTGGGCCAATTATAAGAGCCTATACAAGGTGGATCTTGGGCCTCTATCACATTGAATTATATTGGGCCTGCACCTGGCTTATTGGGCCCCCATTAGCCTCTTATCATGATCTACATTAATTTGGGCCCAGATGAAATTTCTCTCCCAATTAAATCTCAAACGCATATTAATAATTTATCTTTCTAAAATTTTCATTTACTTAACTTACCCAATTATTCCATATTAATTATTCCTAATTAACCTAATCCATAATTAACACCTTAATTAATTTTTTGGGGTATTACAAGTGTGCCATTGTTTCATGTTACAGTTTGTTATGATATTTCAGCACAATAGTGAACACTATGAGAGGTCAACCATCTAGAGAGGCTCGTGTTGATGAAGTCGGGCATAGTGATCCAGTAGCTGGAGCCTTACAGTCTATCATGGCTCGCCTAGATTAAAAGCAAACCGTTATCATGCAGGTATAGGAACGGCTTGCTAAGAGGAACTACTAGGGGCCTACTCCTACTCTTCATCAACCACCTTCACACTCAGATCGTCCTGAGCATTTAGGGGAGACTCACCTAGATGCACAGCCACACACACAGATGGTTACCTAGATTCCACCAACTCAGACGCCTCCTGCTCAGTAGCAACCCTCGACCAGAAAGATCATTACGTAGTTCAGAAAGTTCGGGCCTTCCACCTTTAATAGTGTGATGAACTTAGATAAAACTTAGGCCTAGATTATGCAACTAGAGAAAATCTTCAAGGTGATGGAGTGCACGTCTGAGCAGAAAGCCAAGATGGCTGTATTCTAGTTATAGAGAGAAGCAAACTATTGGTGGAAGGGCATTGAGCCTATTTTGAAGGCAAGAAACTCCCCGATTACATGGGAGGCATTCCTCCAGCTATTCCACTAGAAGTACTTCCCCAGTTCAATTGGAGATGAGAAAGAATCCGAGTTCATTTTTTTCTAACAAACAGAGGGGATGTCTGTGTCTTATTGAGTTCCCGATAATCTATACATAATCTAAGGCTCCGATCCTTCTTCTTTATGAATAGGATTGGAGCTCCCCATGGCGAGACATTGGGTCTGATGAAACCCTTTTTTAAGAGCTCTTCTATCTATTTCTTAAGTTCTGCTAACTCAGTGGGGGCCATCCTATACAGGGCCTTAGACACTGGACTTGCCCCAGGTACAATATCTATAGGAAACTCTACCTCTCTCTCTGAGGGTAGTCCACTAATTTCTCTAAGGAATACCTCTGGGAACTCCCTCACTACGAGGATCTCATCTACACCTTCTTCTACCTCAGCCTGGACTGAAAAGAAAACTAGATACCCCTGACAACCATGCCCTAGTGATCTTTCAGCTTGGAAGGTGGTCATGATAGATAACTTAACCCTCATACTAGGCATAGCCCCACACTCAGGTAAAGTAATACATCTGTGGCTATAATCTAATGTGGCATTATTTGTAGACATCCAATTCATGCTAATAATCACATCAATATCAATAAGGGACATACAAATCAGATCAAGGGTGGTAAGGCAATGATTAAACTGGATCACACAATTCAAGAAAGCATGGGAGGTAATGGCTTGGTTTCTTGGGGGTAGATATATTCAAGTCATATGGCAATATATGCATACTTAGAAAACAAAAGAATGGCTAGCACCCAAATCGAATAATGCAGTTACAAAATAATTATTTATTCTAATAGTACCTTAGATCAGACTCAGGGACCGGCTAGCCTCCTGCTGTGATAGGGCAAAGACTCTCCCCTAGGTCTGAGGTTTGGAGGAGGAGCCATCTCCCTCTACTGTGTGATCTGTAAAGGAGCTTGCAGAGGAGCTTAGGTGCAATCCCTGGCCATGTGTCCTGGCCTACCATACCTGAAACACACGTTTTGCCCCGCATAGCATAGTTTGGTGCCATGGTTCCTGCCACATTGGGGACATGTGACTGGTGTGAAACTGCCTCTGCTAGATTAAGTCCTCTGTCTCTTTCCTTTTTGGCCCTACTGGCCTCTACCACCTCTCCGGCTAGTAACTGCAGTCTGTGATCCCTCTTTAGGTCTCTTGAGCTCAAGGAGGGGTGGTCTAGCGCTGGAAGTAGGCTGCATCATCCTGAAATTCGTTTCGGTTACTCTACATACTTCAACAAGGGTATTAAAGTGCCTAATTCTCTGTGGCACTACCCTGTCTTTGATCTCAAGGAGCAAGCCTTTGACATATGAAATGTGGCATCTAACACATGAAAGACGAAATGAAACATAAAATATGGATATTCAATTTCAGCCAGCTTTTACCTTTTTTCTGTCCAAACTTTGAAAAATCATAACTAATTCTAGAAAAATCGAAAACATGAATTCTTGGTCATTTTGGAAAGCTACAGATGTATACTAAAAATATGTCCAAATCATAACATCCATCACAGAGGACGTTTGACATCTAAAAAGGTCCAGAGGTCAAATTGCCTCCTGATGCTGTCACATATTTCTGCAGCAAATTTTGAAAATGTCTAATTAATTCCAAAAAAAATACAATCCATGCAAATGATACCAATCTAGAAAGCTGTAGATGTTAGCTAGAGGGGAAAAAAATTTCTAGACCGGCTCAGGTAGCCCAGGGCTCGAAATTCAATAGAATAGTAACCCAGGTAAGGTAAAACTCCTGATACTAGATAAAACATTTAAAAATTCATATCTCCCTCTCTAGACCTCCAAATGAGATGTTTCGAGTTGGCACGAGTCACTATAATGCCTAGTTTCTTTGTATAAAATTTCATAGCAATTGGATATCATTTGAGCCCTATGTAACAGATTTCATTTTCAGACCAAATGAATAGTATAGCAGACCAAAATCAAAAAAATTATCAACTTTGAAAAATTCTCAAATATTCTGTAGACCTCCAAAAATTATGATCTTTAGCTTCCCAAAAAGCTCTCAATAAGCTCTAATTGCATGCCAAATATCAGATCAAGAAGAGCTCATTTGGCTAAAAAGGATATAGGGTTCCATTATGGTCAATTTTGGCTCCATATAGGGTACCAAAATTGCCAAATGGCTTTCCTTTGGTTTTGGCACCTTTTAGGCAAGTCTAAAAGTACATTTAGGACTTGTGTGAGCTACCCAAATGGTCCCAAACCTCATGCATCTCATTTTGACCTTTTCATCCAAGTCTAAACCCTCAAATTTGCATCCTGAAATCTAATGGTTATTTTGTTATTTTTTTTTTGCATATTCTTGTTCTTCTCCCTCAAATACCTAAGATTCATGCTTGGTTTGGCTTAAAAATCAGATCCTCCTATAGCTCCTAGGGTTAGGCGAAATGGAGAGGAAGGGTGAGTGAAGATATCAACCATTGGATGAAATTTTACCTAGTTTCCTTGCTTATTTTGGCTTGCATCTTGCTTTCTCCAAGCTCCTCTCTTCAAATCCGAAAATTCCCTTGACTTTCTCCCTTGAATAAGATTTATAAACTCCATTTTAATCAAAGGAAACAAAGGAGAAGGGAGGAGAGGAGGTGTGGATGAAGAAATGCATGAAAAATAACCATGAAAACATACCTTAAGCTTGATTTTCTTCTCCTTCTTCTTCCTCTCTTGTGCACCTCTCTCCTAGGGTTTTTCTTTTGGTTTGGGGCTGAATAATCTGAACCTAAATGAGGGAGAGTGTGAGGCGCCACCTATATATAGGTGTAGGAAAGTGACTTTTTCAAAAATTCTAATTTTGTCTTCTATTCTTTGGATTTTCGTTTCCCTTTCATTTTAGCTCCTTTTTTAGAACCATCTTTTCCATTATAAAATTTAGGTTCCCAATTAAATAAAATTCCTTTGTAATCACTTAAATCGAAGCTAAAACCTTCCCAAATGAATTCGTCAAAAGTCCAGGTGCACTGACATTGGAAAATGTCTGCCGGGATTTAACTGTCTTGGGGCTTCCCGTGGTTTTCAGGGCATCTGAGAACCCTGGAGAACTCAAAATTTTCATTTAAAAAGCCTTCCTATGAGAGTTCTAACATTTGCTCAAAATTACAAAAATACCATTACGTTTCGTGGGTTTTCTGTCAAAATTTGTTTCTTCATTCTAGCTCCATTTTTCCTTCTGTCTGAGGCTAGGATTCTCATTTTTAGGAGTCTAGAATGTTGCTCAAATTTTTTGAGACCTTAACTAACTCATTTCAGGAGACTTGCTTTGAAAATGCTCCTGTTTACGTCGTTTAACGAAAATTGGACATTACACCAACCACTTGAGAGATGAGAGTATAACATTAAAGTGTATAGATTTTGTTTCTTTAAGGCCATATGAATGGCAAATGTTGTAATCTATGGTTATATATTTTATATGATGCTATGAACATGTATAATTAGACTAATGTATCATGTACAAATGAAGTTTAAGATTATGTGTATGGAAATGTGCATTTTAGACATGTGATGGCAAACTAGCATTATGGAGATGTATATATAAATGGAAGTGGAATAACCAAATTGATTGGACATTTTTGAAATTTGTAGAATTAATTGGACATTTTTGAAATTTGTAGCAGAAACTTATATCATTACTAGTAGCTAGTCAGACCTTTACACCATTTTAAATGTCAAACGTCTTCTGTGTTATGTTTCATGGTCTGCACATATTTTTATCCTAAATTAGACATTTGTATCTTTCTAAAATGGTAAAGAATACATGATTTTTATTTTTCTAGAATTAGTTATGATTTTCCAAAATTTGTGATAGAGAAGGCAAAATTCTGGCCAAAATAGCAGCTAGGAATTTTATGCATTCTTTTGCCTTGCACGAGTTGTAGGCCACTTTTGGCAATGGAAATGATTTATATCTATGTAATTAAATATGAAAATGTGATACATGAGCTCACATGGTCCACGGGATACTAAATAAAAAATCTATACGCTACGCAACGCTAAAATATTCATTATTTAATGCCATTTTTCTTGCCTCTTATGTGAACGGCATGGCTTTAAGCATGAGAATAGCATGAAATGAGCTAAGAAATTATGGTGTTACACTTATTAGTATCAAAGCAAAGTTCCAAGCTCTCTTAGATTGGATTTGGCTTGAGGATGTGGTAACAAGGCTATACAAAGGCTTGTATAGTTACGTAAAGCCTGGTATAAGACATTTTGAGTGTGTGAGGATAGTTTGTGGCTATGTTTATGATAAGTAAGTTATAGAATGGTCTTAGAGTAGATAGTGAACATCGAAAAAGGTTGGCCTCTAGAGTAGCTTAAGCGAAGCTTAGTGTTCCAACGGCTGGAGCTCTATGAGATATGATAGCTTGCCGGGATTAGTGGTAAGCCCTAGGTATGAATGATGAGAAATGATCTCATTGATATGAAGAGGCTTGCTAGAGAGAGTATGTGAGGCCTAATTCTCCCTGGTAGTCATACTCAGACCATTCCAAGATGTCATACTTAATGCAAAGATAAGTAGTGATGCACCACAGTATGAGATGAGACTGCAGTTGCACAAGATTAGTTTAGAGGGGAAGTGAGAAAAGGAATTACCCGCTAGCCACAACACCCAAATGTCTAAATAAATTCCAGCACCTAAAAGGTTAATTCTCTTAGGCTAGAGGTTTAAGTTACAAGCTACACCCCTTAGAGCTTGATAGCCCAGAGGTGACAGCTAGTTATGCATAAATGAAGCAAGAGGTAGAATCCTATAGCTTGATGATGGGCTAGATATAGAGGCAATAAGGCTCGGGTTGGTAGCTAAAGATGAAATTCCAATCCATGAAAAAGTAAGCCAATCAAAGGCCGTTAGCCACGGCCAATTAACCTATGAAGTAGAGAGGCAATCCAAAGAGTTCCTTACCGCAGCCAATTAAGAAGTTAGTGGCAGCCAATACTCAGACAGAAAGTTAAGGTAAACCCGATGCTAATTAGTCACGACGAATGATGTGCTAGCTGCGGCAAATGGCAGTATGAAATGCCTTATTAGTCATATTCAGGCTAACTTGAGGAATGAGCTATTATGGGGTCAGTTGACCCACAGAAAGTGGGAACCCTTAGTACAAGTAGAGAAAAAGAGTAGTAAATAATTGTGGAAGGTTAGTAAGAAATCCGTGGGCCTAGTAGTTGAGACTAAGGAAAGAGCTCCACATAGAGAAAGTTAGAACAGGGATGATAAGGTTGTTGAGACCCACCTTTAAGGCATTGACTCCAACCTAAGGTGCTACCTTGTAAGACACTAAATAACGGAATGTTAATGTAGCTTCGAAACTAACATAAGGTAAAGCTACTAATAGTGAGGCACATAGTTAGGGCCTAGAACTGTATACCTTATAGGTAACACCTAGAGATGAGTATGAGTAGCCCGGTAACAGAAGCTCAAAGAAGAATGAGGATAGTTTAGAAAGCACTGAGTTATTATAAGCTACAGGTCTGATGAGATAAGTAGCTCAAACTAAGTATGAGTTGAAGCCTACAGGAAGTGACCAATAGCATCATCCAGGTGAGATGAGTAAAAAGAGAAATTAATTTGATAGGAAGTTCAGTGAAAGTTCTCCCTAGATCGAGAAAGGGAAGATGAGACATCCTGAATCAGGGAGACCACCAGTAGTGGTTAGCAAATCCCCCTTGATAGACCCCCCTGAATTGTAGAACACAGTGATAAAGGAAGCAAGGAAGAGCTGAGAAACTAGCTACAGAAGAAATGCCCTCGCTTTAGTAATGACTAAATGAATAGACTAAGCCCAGAAAGGTAAATAGATAAGAGTCCAATAATTAGTCAGACGAGCTCCGTAATATGAGAATAATGTAGGGTTAAGGCACGTGTATGATTAGAACACCTAGTAGAGTATAAGTCTTCAATAAGATAGAATTCAGACAATAAGAGTACGTGTCCTGGATCGAGTTAGTAAACCCTAAAATCTATATACTGTGCTCCTGGGATGAGGCCAAAGGGATTAAATAAAGAGAAAGCCTAGCTCTAATCCAAACATAGAAATGAGCTAAGACAAACAGCTAGTGCCTTGGTACCCTCAAGGAAGCTCAAAGGAGCAAGAGACTGCCTAAAAAGGTCGAGTCTTGCCTTATGCAGAGAAAGAGTGTAAGCTAAGAGCACCATAGAATGTAATTCTTGGGATTACCTAAAATAGGATTCTTCTTACTTAGGGACGGTCTAGTTAAAAGCAAGGCAAGAGTATAAAAAGAAGTAGACCCCCTTGATGTTATAGAAAGTGAACAAGTAGAGGAGCCCAGGAAAAATGCAAGTGCTCTTAAGCTTAAAGAGACCCGAACTAGCAAAAGAGATAGCCAATAGTAGAACATCCTTTTTCCTCAGTAAAAGGATAATAAAGATAAAAGAAAAAGAAAATACGACTATGTTCAAGCTGAGGACATACTAGATTGAGAATAGATATTGAGTCGATATGCTTGAATATTTGAGAAAGCATACTTGTCCTTAGCATAAATGCCTTTCTAGCATGATAGTGCCCGAAGTAAAACACAGTCAGGCAATGTATAGTGATTTTAGGATGAGGTAGAGAAAGAATCCTATTTTTCCTGAGTATCCTATGAGGATAGGGCAGATAAAGAAAAGTATGAGAGGAATACTTTAGATTGTTGGGAAACTTGTAATATAGAGGCAATAGTGGCTTTGAGCTCAGTCATGAGGTGCCCATGTATTAGTGTTTGATGTTATAGTTTACTTGCAACAATGGTTACATGATATTAGGTTTGATCAACCTAATAGTAATGTGACTTGAATGCATAGCAAGCGATGATATCAATCACCAAAGTGTCCCGATAATCAAAAGGTATCCTAGCTAGTTAAAAAATGAGATGAGTTAGGAAAGAGAGGTAAAGGGATTCTAGGAATACTAAAACAGTAAGAAAAGCATACAGAGAGGAATCCCTAGTAGAGAATGTTCAGATTCAATATGCATAGCCTGAGTCCCTTATAGTATATGTAAATGAAATGAACAGGGACCAGCGTATAGCCTCTCTCCTACCATATATGTTAACCACACTTAGTCCGTGAGATGCCCTAATGCCAAGGCACTTAAAAGTAGAGTGTAGGCATAGTTAGAAATAGCAGGATATGAGAGGAAAAGATAGTCGAGTACAATTAGAGTAAGAAAAGAAATCCTAAGTAAAAAGGAGTTGAAGTGGGAATCTGAGGATCCTATGGGGAGTGATGAACGAAAATTAAGATGCTCCTAAGTATCAGTATGACTGGATCCTAGAGAATTAGATGACACATAACCCACTTCACACGAAGAGCATGATGTACCTCTAAGTTTAGCCTAAACTATTATGAGCAATGGTTACTAGACTTGGTGAGCATTTATTTTACTATTAGATGCAGTGATCTTAGGCTTTGACATCTCCCAAGGATGGATCGCAGTAGATCCTAGCATAGCACAATAGGTCGCAGTAAACCCTAGCAGGGCTTTGAGAGGTTGCAGTAGACTCAAGGATCACAGTAGATCCCACAAGTTACAGAGAGCCCCAGTCACAACATGATAGTTCTTTGGTGAGATGATAGCCTAAGATAGTTCCCCAGAGTAGTAGTCTCAGAGACTAGTACAATTTTAGTTATCTTTTGTCTCAGAGACTAGAGACTTCTTGAGTCTGGTGACCATTGTCATAGAAATATGAAGGCCTTACTCAGATAGTTAGACCACTGACTAGATCTCTTGAGAGATGAGCATAGGATTGGATAAGGAAAGCAAGAAAGTAGCTTTTCAAAGTTAGAGCCAGATGAACCACTACCTAGCAAATATTAACCTTGATCGAGGGATAAAGAAATCCCCACATGCTAGTCTATGTATTCAGAAAGGGGTCAGGTGCAGTTTATACATGAGGAAAGTGGCACAATATGCCTTCGGCGATCAAAATTGCAAGTATAGCTAGCATCCCACTAGATCTCAGCAGTAGTCAGTGGTAGTAGCTCTTCGATGCCAATATGAGACACATATGTTAGGCCTATCAGTGTTGCAATAAGGGACTATAAAATGCCACTGTAAGTGAGAAAAGAAAGTGAGAAAAAGTCCTAACCTACAGAGATAGATGTAGTAGTAAACAAAGAAACTGGGATCATTAAAAGTAGAAACTCTTCAAAAGAGTTGTAATCCCTATAAGTAGTCGCAATGTGAGGCCTATGATAGAAAGAAATGTAAATGGTAATCATGGGATGAGCTATAAGAAAGAACAAAGAGATGAACGTTTGACGATACATGTAAATAAGTAAATGGATAGACAAAAACCTCTGATGGCTGTAATGATCAAAAAAGAAAAAAAGACTTTATGAGAAGCCATTGAGAGAGGATACGGGAGACTTGATAAGAAATAAGTTACCTCCTAAGATGTGTAAATAAGTCCACTGAAAGAAATGTTAACCCTACAAACTGGTTAAGACTAACCCAATATGATTAGTAAGCTCTCCCAGGATAGGCCTCCAGAGTTAGAAATTTCTTTCTCTTATGAGAAAACAAGCATGTACTCTATAACAATAAAGCCCTCATTAAGGGCTAGTAATGAAAATTCCCTGGCTAAGAGAAAATTCAAACTAGTAAAATTGCTGAGACAAGCGTATAGAGCCAAGAAGAGGAAAGAAAAGAATAGTTAGCCAGAAAAGAAAAGAGTAAGAAGAAAGCATACCCCAAATTTTGAGGATGAAAGTTATTTAAGGGGGGAGAAATGTAATATTGGTATTTAAAAATGAGAAAAAACGCGAGAAACGTAACTTACAGTTTCTCCATAAAGGAACAAAATTCACCAGATACAAAAGCAAGTCCCCCAAAATGAATTAGTTAAGGTCCCAAAAAATTTGGGAAGCATTCTAGATTCCTAAAAATGAGAATCCTAGGCTCAGATGGAAGGAAAAATGGAACTAGAATGAAGAAACGAATTTGAATGAAAGGTTGACGAAATGTAAGGGCATTTTCATCATTTTGAGCAAATTTTGGAATTCACATAGGAGGGCTATTTAAATGAAAGTTTTAAGCTTTCTAGGGTTCTTAGGGGCACTGAAAATCATAGGAGGTCCAGGACAGCTAAAGCCCTTTCAGTGGACGTTTTCCAATGTTAGTGCACCCAAACTTTGACAAATTCGTTTAGGAGGATTTGAGTGATTCCAAAGAAATTTTATTAAATTGGGAACCCAAATTCATAATGGAAAAGACGATTCTAAAAAAGGAGCTAAAATGAGTTAGATACGAAAATGCCAAGAACGAAGGGCAAAATGGAAACTTTTAAAAAGTCCTTCTAAACCCCTTATATATATATTTGGTGCCCTTCTTCTCCCCTCATTTAGTTTGACCAAATTCTACCCCAAAACTAGAGAAGGGAGCCAACTCCTAGGTGCACCAAGGGAAGAAGCTTTGGAGGAAGAAAAGGCAAGGAAAATGTAAGGATTTCTTGATTTCTTTTTAGCAAATCCTCCTCCACTTTCCCTTATTTCCCATAGGATTTTTTATGTATTTGGGATTTTTTTTAGGATAAACCAAGGAGGGAAAATTCAGATTCGAAGAGAGGAGGCCAAGGAAAGTGAGAATCAAGCAAGAAAATAAGAAAAAATAAGGCAAATCTTCCATCCCATGGTGCCACTTCCTCTCCCTTCTTCTCCCTATTTCACCCCATGTATGTAGCTACAGGAGGGCTTGAATTTTGGGTAGAACCAAGGGTGAATCTTAGGATTTAAGGGAAGAGAATAAAAATATGCAAAGAATTTCAAGTAAAAGCTATGATTTACAAGATAGGGAGGCTAGGGTTTTGATCGCACCTTGAACTCTATCATGAACCCTATCTATATTTTATGATGTTTAAGTGTTCATATGATTTCCTAAGACACCAAGAGAGCTTCCTACATGTTTCTCCCATCAAAGGAAGCAAAGAAACTCAAGGATGTCAAGAAGAGTTCATGCTTCAGCCAAGGAGAGTTCATGCACCTATGGAATGTTTTAATTCCTTCTAAGCCTAGTTTTGCATCAAGTGTGATAGGAGAATATGAGAGAAAGCCTTGGAAAAATTTTAGAAACCATAGACAGTAAGATAGCCTTATATGTTCCATAATATGGCATAAAGAAGCAACACCTAGCTAGGCTCCTAGAATTGATTGTGTGATGACTCCAAGAGGTTTAAATGGAGTCAACAATCATAAATAGATGGAGAGAATGGAGCCAAGATGATGTTTTCCAAAGGTTGTTTCATTAAGTGCATTATAGAACCATAAAAGAGCCTTATGAGTCACCTAGCTTTTCTAGAGATTGTGTGGCCTTAGAATTTGATTCAAAAGTATAATTAGCTTCCATATAATGTGTCTAGGCCAAGAGAAGTGATCTCCACCTTCTTAGATGTGTGAGGTAAAGGGAGAGGACTCAAGACTCAAGGAAAAAGTATGTAAATGCAAGCAAGGTAGCTTACGCCTCCTTTTCTCATGCATAAATGTATGCTTGGCTTGTCTTTAAATGCGTGTATGTGTTTTAAGCCATGAAAAATATTTTAGCATGAGCTCTTGTTCCATGGTACCATGATAATGCTTTATGTTTTCAAATGATATTTGTTATGTTTGTTTTGGTTTGCTTGAGTGTGCTGAAGCCAGGAACCCTTAACCATGGTGAGGAGGAGCCAAGAACCCTTAAAGTTGGTTGAGACAAAGTCAAGAGTCTTCTAAAAGTGAAGTTGACTTCCAAGAGTAAGGTTGAGTCAGAAACCTCTTAAAGAAATGGGTGAGGCAAATCCAAAATCTATAAGTGAATGGGTGAGGCTAATCCACTTACTTGGCAAGCCTATGTATGACTTGCTCAAAGGTTAAAAATATCTCTTGAATGATTGCACATGTCAATATGCCCATGCATGCATTTATAAGACTTGTTTTGCATCTTGTGTGATTGAAAGGAAGATGAGCTATTAGGATTCTTTGAATCTCATTCTCTCCTCTTCAATGTTCTAACATGCTAGGTGGACCAAGAGAACAAGAAAATGGGAGCTAACCACTTGAGAGTTGAGAGCATGACGTTAAAGTGTATAGATTTTATTTCTTTAAGGCCATATGAATGGCAAATGTTGTAATCTATGGTTATATATATCATATGACGTTATGAACATTGATAATTATGCTAATGTATCCTGTACAAATGAAGTTTAAGATTATGTGTATGGAAATGTGCATTTTAGACATGTGATGGCAAACTAACATTATGGAGATGTATGTATAAATGGAAGTGGAATAGCTAAATTGAGATTCATAAGGTTTGGGACTACTTGGGTAGTTCATATAAGTCATATTTATGCTTTTAAACTTGCCCAAGAAGTGCCAAACATCAAGGAAGTCATTTGGACACATTTGGTATCTAATATGAAGTAAAATTGACCATATTGGAAACCTACACCACTTTTTGTCCAAATGAGCTCTTCCTGATATAAGATTTGGCATGCATTTATAGATTATTGAGAGCTTTTTAGAAAGCTAAAGTCCAAAATTTTTGGAGGTTTATGGAATATTTAATGAATTTTCAAAGTAAGAAAATTTTCTAAAATTGGTTTAGTGTACTATTCACTCAGGTCTAAAATTAAATTCTGTCACTCTTGGGGCAAATGATGTCTAATTGCCATGAAATTTTACAAGAAGAAACTAGACCTTCCCAATGACTTGTGTCAATAAGAAGCACCTCATTAGATGTCTAGAGTGGGAGATATAAATTTTTGAAGTTTCTATCCAGTATTAGGCATCTAGACTGACCTAGGTTTCTGTTTGATTAGTTTTTGAGTCTTGGATGTGCCTAAACTGGTCTGAAGTTATTTTTCTCCTCTAGCTAACATCCGTAGCTTTCCAAATTGGTATCATTTGCATAGATTGGAGTTTTTTGGAATTAATTAGATGTTTTTGAAATTTGTAGCAGAAACCTATATCAGTACTAATAGCCAATCGAACCTCTGCACCATTTCAAATGTCAAACGTCTTCTGTGTTTTATTTCATGTCTAGACATACATAAAGTAGACATCTATAGCTTTCTAGAATGGTAAAGAATACATGATTTTTATTTTTCTAGAATTAGTTATGATTTTCCAAATTTTGTAACAGAGAAGGCAAAATTCTGGCCGAAATAGCAACTAGGAATTTTATGCGTTCTTTTGTCTTGCACAAGTTCTAGACCACTTTTGGTGAGGGAAATGAGTTGTATCTATGTAATTAAATATGAGAATATGATACATGAACTCACATGGTCATAGGATACCAAATAAAAAATCTATGCGCTATATAATGCTAAAATATTCATTATTTAATGCCATTTTGCTTGCCTCTTACGTGAGTGGCATGGCTTTAGGCATGAGAATAGCATGAAATGAGCTAAAAAATGTTGGTGTTACATGTTATGGATGGAGAATAAGTATGGTAAGATCACATGGTCCATTTGAATGACGGTAAAAACCGCTGCCAAAGGTAGTTAATTTTTTAAATGAATTCTTTTAGCCAATTGTGATGTGAAATGGATGCTAGCTATGTATGTTGTTACAACAAGCATTTAGGAGGTTATATGCATCAAATAAATCAAACATGAAAATTGGCATGAAACTTTAATTCTCATTTAACCTTGGCATAAAAACATACCAGTTAGTCTCAACTTTAGAATAAAGAAGAGCTACTATGCTCAATTCCCTACCATGGAAAGCTAGGATCCAAACATAGCATACATGCATAAAACTCATGATAAAAGCCAATTCAAATCATAACTCATAAAATCATCAAACAACTAGACATACAAACATCTCAACTCATTCATATACTCAAATGAATGCAAGATAGAAAGAGATAACTACCTTGTAGAGCTAAGAGCTTTAAGGTACCACCTACTCACTTGATCCTTCTCCTTTTTTTGATCTTTCTTGGTCTACATATATCAATTTACACTGCAAAATAACTCATTAAGATCCATTCCAACTCTTATTACTATCACCTAAGCCTATTAGAACTTGAAATGTAACCTTGAACTATTTTAGGTTCCTTAAATAGAAACTTTCATAATTCAATTTCTAAGCTTCCAAATCTCACTTTATATCAGCCATATAACTCTAATGGAACACATGAAGGCCATCATATGCAAATTTAAACAAGCTAAATACCGAGTTGCTTCATTAGGCTCTTTTGAACCCTAAATTTGTACTTTTCAAAATAGGGCTCCTAAATTCATTTCAATGGTTTAATTAGTGTTTATTGCTCATATTTAGACTCTTAAAACCTTAGAACTCATGAAACACTCACCTAGGTGCCTTATCCATCTCTAGGTCAAGACATATGCACACACACCACAACTTTGGAGTTTTGCCACTTCTATGGAGAATTTAATGAATATAGAATATCCTTCACTCTTTTTTTGTTCAAATTTGATCTTGAATGGTTCAAAACATCTTCCTAGGGTTCTATATCTTTCAGGGTGCAATTAGAACTCTAAGTGCCCTAACTTGATCTCTACAGCTTCCTATGGCTTTTTTTGCACAATTTTACTCTCCTCCCTTCAAAACCCTTGCTTCAATCAAGTTTTCCATCAAACAAAGGCTGTCTCATCTACCTCTCTTTCTAGTAGAATTGAAGAAGGAAAAGATGCTTCATAAAATAAGAAAATCTTGGCACATGTCATACCTTGATTGAAAGTTTGTTGAATGAAGACTCTTATGCTACAATTTGTTGCCCCAGATTCCCTCTTTTCCTTAAGTGGTCAACTACTAAAGTCCTACTTTCAAGAAACTAAAACCACCATTAGAAAAGGACTTGAAAAGGAGAAGAAAATTGGTAACTAACATATCATGAAATTAGGTATATTTCCTTACCTATTTGGCTCCTTTTCCTTTCCTCTTTCCTCCTCCTTCTCATGTCTCCATGGTTTTTGGAAGCTAAATATGTTGGTTAGAAAATTGTGGAGTGACTAGCATGATACATATAAGAAGAAGATGATATTTTGAAATAATTTCAAAAAGTCCATTTACGTCCCTACACTTTAACTCCTTATTTAATCTCATTTCAAAACCCTTTTTGAAAATTGTTAGTTCCATAAGAAAATTTAGGCTCTTTAGTACATTTACTTTGAAATTTTTGGAATCCAAAATTGTCTAGAAAGCCTTGGTCAAAGTTATGATCAACCAAAGTCCTAAACTATATAGTGTCAAGGATTTAACCATTCTAATAGTCCCTATGTTTTCAAGACCTTTGAAAAACCTAGTAATTTTAATTTTGGCATTTAAACTCTTTTTCTTGAGTTTCTAAAATTTTTCTCACAATTATGATTTTACCACTAATATATCATTTTACTCCATTTGGCCACTTTGGCTCCATTTTCACTTTGTTAATGATTTCATAACTCTATTTCTTGATGTCTTAATTAATATTCTACCCTTATTTATCCTTAATTCATTTTACTTTGGGGTCCTCTTTTATTATCATATCGTTTCTAGTTTAGTTTAAAAACCAAATGCTACAAAAAGAGTTAGAGTTTTCCATTGACTTAATTCCTGGTACGAGTTCAATTTCTAAGGTTCCATATAGAATGGCATCTATTGGACTTGTTGAGTTGAAGAGTCAAATAAAAGAATTGTTAGAAAAAGTATTCATTAGGCCAAGTGTCTCTATAGGGAGCACCAATGTTGTTTGTCAAGAAGAAGGATAGTAGTCGTAGACTTTGCATTGACTATAAGTAGTTGAACCAAGTGACTATTAAGACTAAATACCCCTTGTCTAGAATTGATGATTTGCTTGACCAATTTTAGGAGCATAATTCTTTTCAAAGATTGATCTTAGGTCTGAATACCACTAACTTAGGACATACCTAAATAGCTTGTAGGACCTGTTATGGCTATTATGAGTTCCTTGTCATGCCATTTGGTTTAACAAATTCCCCTATAATCTTTTTATGGACTACATGAATAGGACTTTAAGCCATACCTTGACCGGTTTATGGTAGCATTCATTGATGATATCATTTTCTATTCAAAGAGTAGTGAGGAACATGAGAAGCATCTTAGAATAGTTCTTCAAACCTTGAGAGAACATCAAATGTATGCAAAACTTAGCAAGTATGACTTCTAGTTATGAGAGATGAAATTTTTAAGTCATGTGATATCAGAACAAGGGGTAGTGATATATCCTAGTAAGGCTATAATATCTTACAAATTGGTAATTCAAAATAGTCTATAAAAAGTGAAATAAATTATTTAAAATAGGGTCACAGATCTAAAGAGGACAATATGAGTTAAGAAGAACCAAAATTAGAGCTACTTAGTTAATGAAAGAAGACCCCAAACTAAAAGAAATTGAGGCAATTAAGGTTGAAACACTAATCAAAGCATCTAAAAATGAGGTTAAGAAGCCAAGAATGCCCAAAATCGGAGCCAAAATGGCTAAATAGAATGAACCAAAATCTTAGTAGCAAAATTGTAATTTCAGGCAAAATTGTAGAAACTTAAATAAAGAAGTTGTAAATGTAAAGTTGAGTTCATTGGGTTTTCAAGGGCCCTAAAAATCATAAGAACTGTTAGAATGGTTAAAAATCTTCCAGTGTGCAATTTAGGTCATTGGTTGAACT